>JAYJMB010050615.1:0-29287 GCA_036873735.1 Pouteria campechiana
GGTTCACAAAGCAAAAAAAAAAAAAAAAAAAAAAAAAAAAAAAAAAAATAAAATAAAATAAAATAAAATCAAAACAAGCATATAAAAAGGCATTCTTGAATTAATCTCAACTTACACCACGGGGTCGGGGTTGTAAGAGACGCTGAAATCCGGTCAAATCGAAAGGGTCTTCACCGCCAGTCGCCGATTTGAGCTCCTTGAAGCCGGAAATGGGAGGGAAAGAGTCACTGGCAGGGGACGGTTACGCCGTCGGTTTCGGGAAAAACAGCGGGAGATAGTGGGGGCGGCCACCTGGGAAGAACTTGCTGACGATTCGGAAGATGCGGCTGTCGGGTTTATCTATGCCCTCGATGCGAAAGGCCTGGAGGGCCTCGATGTCGGAGAAATCTTCTCCGTCGGCGCTGGGAGAGGAAATCCGGAGATGGGAGAGGAAATCCGAGAGATGGGAGAGGTTCTTTCGCAGGGTTGCTGTAGGGCGGAAATGGATGAGTTGTTCTTCCTGCGACGGGATGCTGGAAGCCGGAGATGGAAGAGGTGAGAGATTGTTTCCAGCACGCTCGAATTTTCCCCCCTATTTTGGCAGACGAAAATGCCTTTTCGTACGGCTCCCGTGCGCAGCTCCGACTTTTGAACAGACGCTCGGAATTCATACCACCTGAATTCAACGGACGGATCACGCGGTTGCATATTGGGGGGCCGGCAAACGGTTGTTTCAACGGACGGATCACGCGGTTGCATATATGAGAAAAGAGTAGAATTAGTAGTTAAATGATACATAAAATAAAAGGTATATATATGAGAAAAGAGTAGAATTAGTAGTTAAATGATACATAAAATAAAAGGTGACGTGAAAAAAGAGTCTCTAACATCTTTTTTTTGCATTTTTATGACTATCGAACCATTCCATAAAACAAACAGGCCCATGGCTTCACGGAGTGATTTGCAAACCATCCAAGGTTAATTTGGAAATTGGCAAGGATTGATTTGCAAATTGCAAATTGTGGTGAAATGTCAACTTTTTACTGGGACAACTGGCAAAATACTGATGCTTAAGAGATGACATTAATTCAATGGTAAGAGTGCCAGCCCACTGCTAGGCTCGGTCTAGTCACCATGTGCAGCATGGTATAGAAACGATCATCAGGCAAAGACGTCCAAACCTCCTGCCACTCTTTAAACTAGGGCCAGCTTGCATTGTGTAAAAGGATAGTTTACCTTGTGACGATGAAGAATATAAATTTAAATATAAAGAAAGTAACGTTAGCTATCTATGCAAATGTCTTACTAGAATTATTATACGATTCTTTCATCTAGACATGAAAAATTGGTGTTGGGGAATCTTATATATAATATGTAAAATCTAATTTATTTATTAAATTTTAGCACTAATATTAAGAATGGCTAATAGGGAATTTAAAAACAGATTATCAAATATAAGTAACATAGACGAAATAATTTGGATGAACTAAGTTTGATAAAAACATAATATTTAATGCTTTTATATTTATTTGGTCTTATAGGTATATTAAATGAATCCTGCTGTGTCATTGAATTATGTCCTTAGTAAGCTTAAAATTAATAATATTTGTCTTTCTTAACAATGTCTAACCATGTTCATACGACCAAACCATCTAAGTCTTCGTTGGTAAACCCAAATGCAAAAAACATCCAAGTATTTGAATACTTCCATCACACCACAATCATCGGTACAGAAAACTAGATGACAACACAAAAACCAAGAGTAGCATAGTGCCCATGTAGGTAATAACAACTGGATTGAGATAGTGAAGAGATCAACAAAGCTGTTGTTGATCGCCCCCAACCTTTCTTTATTAGTTCTTTGCATGCCTCTGGCAGAAGGATTTCAGTCTTTCAAGACCCTCTTCAAGAGAAGATGGTTCAACAGCAAAGGTGACGCGGAGCCAATCCTTGAGCCCCACTGCATTTCCTGCAAGAAATGCAATCTTTTTAGCCTTTAATTCCCATGCTAACATTAGGTGCATACGAAAGTCGTCACGTTTAGTTAGCATGCTTTATAGTGCAGTTTCCTCAAACATCAAGGAACTGTAATTGCCTTGAACATAATGGTCTTTAGGAGAGTGAATTTCACACCAGAATTGACAAAAGGAACAGTGAATAAAACTTATAATTAGACTTGAAAGATAGTGACAAGTAAAGAACTCTCTTGAAACCAAAACCCTCCTTATACCATGTTTTACAGAACACTGAAGGTAGTGGTTTCATCATAAAATTGGAATAATTTCCATTTATGGAGGCAGAAAAGTTTTAACTAGTGGTGCATGTACCCTCATATTCATTGATTTCATTCTATCTCAAAAACCCACTTCACCTATTTCGATCACCCATTGTTACCTATTTCAATTAATTGAAGAAAACGTCAAATTGATTGTGCAGTTGTATCATAATGAATTTGATTTTTCTGCCATGGAAGTACTTTGAACTGCCAGTTACAACTCACCAGGAC
This sequence comes from Pouteria campechiana, assembly GCA_036873735.1. NCBI lineage: Eukaryota > Viridiplantae > Streptophyta > Magnoliopsida > Ericales > Sapotaceae > Pouteria > Pouteria campechiana. The sequence goes on from JAYJMB010050615.1 coordinate 2,486, forward strand.
AAATGATCAATGATTCCTCTTTGACCAGCTTGCAGCAGAATTCCACATCATCTAAAATGTCTGACAGATTTGAGAAATCCAACTTTACCTGCATTGCCAAATGTTTAAGAAAAAACAAAATGACAAAGTTCTGATTTTAAAGAGTAACAAAACTTCCACTTTCCTCACCATAATGTACATGGATCCCTCTGGTTTATATGGGCAGGTAATGCAATGAATCTCCCTTATTCTCTCAAAGCAAATATCCGCTGCTTGCCTCAGTATGTTGATGATCTTGTTAAAGAAACCAGCCTTTGTTTTCTCAAGGATGTCAGGAATTGCACCCGAATGAATTGAACTTACATGACTAGATTTAGTACAACATAGCCACAATAAATTCCCACCCCATGGCAACGCTGATGCCTGAATTCACCAGCATGTCACTACAAGATAAATAATATAGCTTTTGAATAAGGTAACTGGTACATTGGTGGCTATACATAGCCTCATTCATAGGCATTATACAGTGGAACATATTTTGTAATCTTTTCCAAGACGAAATAAGGTTCTGTTCCATGAACAAAGCATATTCTTTCAAATGAGTAACAAGTGGACATACTCTCCAGCCATACCCTGATTTCATATTTCTTAGCGGCACAAGTGGCATCAGATGTTCAAAGATCAATCTTAAATAGAGTTCCCAAGATGTTCATATTCTTTATTCTTCTCTGTCCCATCATTCCTTGATTTCAATGGCTTAGCAGGTAAACCAGGCTGGTTCAATTGTGCAGTCACTAGTGGTATGAACATGGCCTGTTGTATCGCACTCTCTTTTATTTAGATAAATAGTCATCTCATGGTAAAAGAATTGTTCATGTCTGAGCAAGCATCGTCGGCATATCATTTGACCAATATGACATCTCACTTCCAATCCAGATTGGAAATTGTTCTGAAAAAGATTAGACCTGAGAGGAACTGTAATACAGATAGATTCCTATGCAAAAAAGGATTTACTGCATCCATTGCATGGAATAAAAAGGATTTACTACATCAATTGTGTGGAAGCCCAGTAGAAAATATAGCTAGACTGGACTATGGATATGAAAAAATAAGATTATAAAGAATAGATCTTGAAACATGCAAACCTGGACAAATGTTGGAGCATCAACGGATATAGTGGCATAGCTCTTAATGCAGTCAACAATCTGAAAAAGAAGAAAAAGTTGTAGTTAGCATCATCCAGAGCCAAACACAGTCATTCTCGAATTGACAAGCAAAACTCCGTATTCTAACTCAGATAATCTTGAGCAATGTATATACATGTAAGTAGAAGGTAAAATAATAATAATAATAAAGAACATCAAGAACCTCAGTCTGCTTTAGGATTCCATTTGGGTCACATGTTGCGAGCCAATCACATCGCCAGCCCGGCCTATCCACCTCTTTGATATAGACCCAAGCGTTACGACTGCGACTACTGATCCAAAACTTCCATTGGCACAAATGCGTTGCCCCCAAATGTCAGATGGCCATAAACTTCATCAGCAATGACGAGAATTCTGAGCTTCTTTGCAGTTTCAGCAACCTTGATGCAACACAACCAATTCACGATTAATGAATCGTTCAACGAATTCAAAACAGTATTCATAAGCACAAAAGTCTCACCTTTCCCAAATGCTGATAAGTGTAGACATTCCCACAAGGATTGCCAGGGTTTATGAACACAATGGCGATGGTGTTCTCATCAGCCAGCGATTCCATAGCATCAAGATCAACCTCCCAGCTCTTTTCTGGAATCAGAGGATACTGCCTCACCTCCACCCCACAAAAAGCTGCATGTGCTGCATAAAACCGGTAGCCGGGACGGGGGAGCAAGATGTTTGCACCAGGGCGAGCCAGGACTGATATAACCGTTTGAATTGATTGACCACAACCAGCTGTGAGAAAAAACATCTTCAGGAGAGAGCTTGTATGGAAGATTCCAAGAGAGATACTCTGCAATAGCCCTGCAAAATGCGGCAAAGTCACAGCATTTTAACACATGAAGTTAAAAGAAGCCCTCTGTCAATTCATGGCTTTCATCGTTCAATTTTAAATTCAATGAAACTGGGGGAGATCAAGCAAAAAGAATAAAAAAATAAATCGTTCAATCCAAAAGATTTAACAAATAGACAAATAAAAACAAAAACAAAAACAACAAATGGGTCAGCGCCAACTGTATGGTCATGGTTTTCTTGCTCTACTGAGCAACTTATAGCTGGAAAACCAACTTCAACAGTCCTTGTGAAACAATCTACAGAGCACCGAATCTTTTTTCTGCAGCGACTGCAAGATTCAATATTTTTTCACTTTTGTGCGTGCTTGGATGCATAATGTAAAATCTTAGGAGTGTAAAAGCCTTTTAGTTTTCCTTTTTTATGTAATATTCACCTCTCTTAACACTCCCTTTTTTATTATTTATATTTATTCATTTTCCTAGAAATTCTTATTTTATCATTATTCACTCTATCCTAACGTCAACCTGCCGACTTTACTTTTTATTTCTTTAAAATTTTTCTTCCAATATTCCATATGTCTTTTTCCAATCCAAACAATGTCTCATTTTTTGGGAACCTGTGTTAATTGATTTCTGAATCACCGAGTCGATTCGGATTCGAATCTGTCAGTATTTCTGACACAGCAGACATGGCTGAGTCCGGTTTCAGATTCCTGCAAAGTCGAAAGCTCGGAATCAAACACAAACGAGTCAGGACATGAACGGGCCTATACCTTCGAGCATCGAAAATTCCACCAAGAGGGCCATAGCAATTGTAATCAGCGGAACGGAGGGCGGAGACGACAGCCTCTTCAGCGTCCGCGCTAGTTCTGAAGCAGGGGAAGACTGAGGGATCCCCAAGGCCGAGATGGATGGTGGGTCTCTTTGTATCTCCACCCTCGATATTGTCCACAACCTTCTGTAATGTTCCTCTAATGGTGAGCTTCCCTGCATGGACGGCGGCATCGTTTGGCTTGAAATTCCATCCCCTCACTGCAATTCCTTTGCTCTCTTTATCTTCTTTCATATCTCTCTCTCAGGCTTTTGCTGTTGGTGGTTTTATTTGTGAGAGTTGGGGATGGGCGGGGAGAGAAGGGATGGAGTTAAGTGTCACATGGAAATCTGCTGTGTAAGGTAGAGTGATGGTATGGATGGCAGAGGAAAGCCATGAGATGGCCCAAGAGGAAGGATGGAAATGGTCCGGGTTGAACGGCCCGCCGACCCATTTAAGGACCAAGATCATCTCCGGCTTCTTAAAACCGCCCGTATGAGGCCGAATTTGGAATCCATAACGGAAGAAGTATTTTGAGGAGAGATTTTAGTATCAAGAGAATAGGGTTAATGCTGGGAATTAGGGATGTAACTTGGCTAATGAAACTCGGTTTCTTTCAATTCTAATCTTAACTTTATTTGTAAAAGCTTAATCTTAACCTTATTTTTGAAAATTAGGCTTAGTTGAGTTTCGAGTTGAAATTCGGGTGGATAAAAATTTATAGGTTAATTAATTAAAATATAATTGTTTAAAATTCTGGTTCAAATCCAAAAGCCATATGCATAACACACTCAATCGGGCCACATAAAATAAAAATTATAAAAATTTGATATTTACTATAAAACTAAAACATAGCTCTTACTTACAAATTTTAATAGTTATTTGTCTAGTCAAATTATACACTAAACATTCACATGATAGACATCATACTTGATTTATAGTTACAAAATGAATTCAACGGTGGAAAATCTCTTAAAAAGTTCTATACGGTGGAAAATCTTAACATTAACCAGACACTCAAATAGGGAGGGGGGTACATGCGATGCAACTCCTTACTTCCACGGCACATACAACAGGACAAGGTGCAGCGTCGTGCAGTGTCTGGAAGTGTTCGAACGCATGCTCTCATGCATCGGAATCCATGCTTCCCAAGCAACTTTTTACGGTGCTTTACATCAAACCCAAACCTCAGACTAATAAATTTCAATCGTTCAAAACTCTCTGATAGCTTCCACTTTCTATCTCCGTCTTTTGCATCTACAATGGCGCCGGAAGCTTAGCAATGGTGCAATTTCGTGTGGCGTCAAGGCACTGGCCGAAAGGTGCGGGGTTGCAAGATTTGGGCATTTGCAGATCGAACGGGCAGCGCTGATTGGATGATCCGATGATGGATTGAACGGCCAGATCTGGCAGATTAAGCAGCGACAAACAAAGTTTTTATAATAGGTTTTCCGCCGGATGGATGATGGTGGATTCAACATGAGCAGCGGCGTGAGGAAACAACGCAGCAGCAGTCGCGGATGGTGAGAATAGGTGACGGAAGCTGGTTGGCGTGAAGGAAGGAAACAACATGTTTCTGGTATCAGGTTTTCCCCCAAATTCTTCCGGTATACGTGGAAATCGGGTTCAGGTTACTGCGGGTTCTTGACCTCAACCTGATATGGATCGATTTTAAATCGGGTTCTATGGGCCGGGTTCAAATCTTAACCCGGCCCAGGTTGCACCCCAACCGGGAATAAAGATAAAGTAATTTTTTTTTTAAGAAAAAAAGGAAGAAGATAGATCATAATGTGAAAAGAGTAAACTTAGGAGTTAATGTTATATAAAATAATAAAATAAAAGGTGGCGTGGAAAAGAGTTTTTAATATCTTTTTAGCATTTTTTTGACTATTCAAGCCCATTACCATTAACAGACAAACAGGCCCATGGCTTTAAGGATTGATTTGCAAACCACCATCAAAGGCTAATTTGCACATTGGCAAGGATTGATTTGCAAATTTGCAAAAGGATAGTTTAGTTACTTCAACCTAATGTTATCAACCAGACCAGTGGTTGAACTGTTAGGCATTTAGTTCACAGTCTAATCGGTTCAATTGGTTGAACCGATTTTTTATTTTTTTAAAAAAATAATAGAGCATAATTTTAAAAAATCTAAACTATAAATGTTAATTTAAATATATCAATTTTTTTATAATATTTTACTTTTTTAATTTTTCTTTTCTTTTATTAATAATATTAAAATTTAAAGAAATTCACTATTGTACTGAATTGGGCTAGGCTAGACTAGTTAATTTATCAATTCACCCAGTTTGAACGGCCAATTCAATCCAATTCTGATAGCACTGCTTCCGCCACCATTTTAAACTAAGGCTAGCTTGCATTATGAAAAGGATAGTTTACCTTGTCAATAGTTAGAAATAATGATGATAAAGAATACAAATTTAAATATAAAGAAAGCAAGGTCAACTAACTACGCAAATATCTTACTAAAATTATTATACGATCTTTTCATCTATACATGAAAAATTGGTGCTGAGGAATCTTATACATCATGTGTGAAATCTAATTTATTTAGTAAATTTTAGCATTAATATTAAGACTGGATTATAGAGAATTTAAAAACAGATTATTAAAAATAAGTAATAAAGGAGAAATAATTTGGATGGACTAAATTTGATAAAAACATAATATTTGAATGCTTTTATATTTATTTGATATTATAAGTATTATGTGCTGATGATATTGTTGATGGTAGTTTGATCTACAGGTGAAATCAAATAAACGGACTAAGATCGAATTACAAAAGTAATTTATTGAATTGTGTAAAAAAAGAAGACGAACAAGGAGAAGAAGATATCGACGCTTGACATTCATGACGCATTGTGGCAACGCAACAAGCAACGGGAGTGTAGATTTTGGTCATGTGGATCCATGATCAGGAGATGGGTGCAGGTGGCAGCAGTTGCTGAAGGCTCAGAGGGACGATGGCTGCCTTTATCGGACATCACAGATCCATCAGCAGGAGGAACAAGGACTCGGCATCATCATAATCTGAGGCCCTGAGCCAGTTTGCGACAATGTGAACAATACAATTAAGCAGCACAGCAGGTGGTTTCGGTGAGGCCCAGGTCAAACACCCGTTAGTAGTAGCAATTAAGGCAGTTGAATTCGGGCACAAGGAGTCTTTGAAAAGATGGCCTGGTCCAGAGGTTCTTTGAGGAAACTGTCGAACGTTTGTAAACAAAGATAGTTAAAAAGAGATTATCTGGGCTGGCATGTGATGTGAAAATTATGTAATCGGCATAAATACGGGAACTAGGAATGAGAAGACAACCTCCTCTTCAATTGAGGTCAGGGCTTTATTGTCTAAGAGGAAGGATCAGTTTCTGCGAAGAATGAAATAAGGGTACCATTACTATGGTGATTGGATACAATTAGCAATAGATATTGCCACAGCTCGTAGACAAATTACACAAACAAACTCCCCTTCATACAACCTGGTAGCAATGACAAACATAAATATAGGTAATGACAGAATAATCTAAAAATGCAAAATGCAGAAAAGAATAATAACTAACTTAGCATTTTTCAAGATGCCATTAGGGTCATTGGTTACAAGCCAACCGCATCGCCAGCCAGGAACGACCCATCTCTTTGATATTGATCCGAGAGTAGGAACAGGAACAACTGACCCAAATATTCCCATGGGCACAAATGGGTTGCTCCCAATTGTGAGATGGGCATAAACTACATCTAAAATAACGAGGGTTCCAAGTTTCTTTACGGTCTCGGCAACCTAAATGTAATGTACAGCCACACTTAAAAACCTTAACCATAATCGTATTAAGGAATAGAGAATTACTCCATCAGATGCTTTTTCTAAATATTGACAAGGGAAGACATTCCCGCAAGGATTTCCAGGATTTATAAGCCCCATTGCGACAATGTTCTTATCTGACAGGGATTCGTCTCAGAATCGCCCAGCCAAAAGTAGCAAAAGCAGAACATGAAGCATCGAATCGACAAAAAGGCCTCGCCCAAACACTTGAACCCTTCACCTCAGATTCCATGAGAAACCCAATTCAGCTAACAAAAATACATTTCATCTTTTATCCTTTTTATTCGAAACGAAAATGTATTTTTCATTTCAACCATCCCGTAAGCGACAACTGACCCTCTGCCTCCAAAGTCAAATCAGTAAATTACAACGTTTTCCAATTTTGATGGGGGGTTGAAATAAAAAAAAATAAAAATTAAAAATAAAAAAGTTAATTGGAAGGAAAGAAGAGAACGAGAAGAAGATGAAAAATTAAATATTAAAAAATAAGATGAAAAAAGAAATTCCATCCCTTGCAAAAAATGAAAAATATAAGGCATAAGTAATGATGGTGAAAAAGCATTGGAACTATTGAAGGAAAAGAGAGGAGAGGTGGAGCTGAGCCATAAAATGGGTCCCACGTATTCTGTTTCTAATATCTAAACAGTTCATTTTATTTTATTAAAAATTTAATATAATGAGTTAAAAATCGAGAGTACTAAACATCTTATGTGAACTGTGAGAATAAAAGTGCTAAAATAATTATTTTAAATTTATATCAATAATGTAAATATTATATTATTATAATTTATTAAATATAAATTTAGTTTAAACACAATTTACGGATCTAATCAATAATATAAATAATATTATTTCGAAAATAATACCCATGTGCATTGATGGTTTACTTCTTATTACCGGATGTTAATGATATTGGATAGCATAGAGAGCCAATGGCTATAATTTTTTATAATAATTTTAATTCAAAATTAGTGGTTAATAAACGGTTTAAATCTTGATAAAATACTATTAAAAACCCACTCCCCATTCTCTTTCTTATCCTGAGCACTCCCCGTCCCTTATCCTACGCACTGTCGGCTCCCTCATTGGCCGTTTTATAGAAGGCGCATGAATTTGCTGAGAGACGGAGAGAGGTTTTGCCTAGAAAAGTGTCTTCTTTCTCCAACTTTTGAAAATGAATCAACCACATCCGTCCATACACGTGGTTTGGATAAATGTGGGGCCTAAAATCTGAATTTTTCAGCCCATTGTTTATTTATTGGGAGCTGCACCATAAGAACAGACCATTAGTAGGAGGGCGATGAGTTAAAATTATGCACTGCGGAGATAGCTTTTTGAGGCTCGTCTCACGCTATATGATATCTTAAATATTTTTTAATTTTATTTATTCAATAAAAGATATTTATTTAACAATATGAATCATGTCCGTAACATAATAAAGGTCATTTATAATATCGGATTAATTTCAATTTTCAAACATAAAAGCATCATTTTGGTCAATTTACTTTGAAATAGCCCATTTAATATCTAATTTAATATTATTTATAGGAACAGACTCATGGCTATTCATTTGCTAAACTAGCATAATAATGCCAACAGGATAGAGGATCAAATTAACCAACCAAAGAGTAAATAAAGTTGCTTTTGGCAAAAGTTAACAAAAAACAAAGATGAAAAGTTTTCCACACTTTCAATATATTAATTATCTAATAATTTAATTTTTTTATCTATATGTTCAATCATTATTTCTCTTATTTATATAAAAATTATTTATTATATCTTTATTCAATTTATTTCTAATCATTATTCTTATTAAATTATACACCGTTTTCTTTTTTTACCTCCACTTTTTCAAAATCTCTTTCTCCTAAAATTTTTCACTTATTTTCCTAAAGCATCCAAGGAAAAATAAATATTTTTTAATAAATAATGATATAAAAAGATAAGATTACAATGATAAATGTAAGGTAAGCGGAGAGGCTTTGTCTGGGTTTGCATTATTAAGGGATTCCATAGCTCTGTCTTGATTCACGATTAATATCTGAATTTTAACCATAATGATTTACCACTCAAAGCTTCAAAGAGATTTTATAAAACGGTTATTAATTAATGGACATAGGTATATAGTGCGACCTTGTCATTTTTCACATATTATGACATTTGAGGGAGAGAGAAACCAACCTCGTTGCACGACATGATTTATTTAGTCAAGATGTTGAATATTATTTCAACCAGAAGTCCTTATTGGCCTCAAAAACAAAAAAATTAAAAAGGTATCTATACATCTTATGAGTTTGTATGTAATATAACCCACTAAAATTTTCAATTAAGATAATTTTTAGGATAATAAAAATATATATTAATACAAGTATAGATATTCCTGAAATATCATAAAGAAAACAAGAAAGGATACATGATGTACCTATATACATTAACTAATTTCCCTTTTATAAATTTTCAGTTTCAGCTTCTTTATAAATCATAGATCCGTCATCAGGACCAACAAAGGACTCAACATCATCACAATCTGATGCCCCGAGCCAATTTGCAACCATGTGAACGATACAAGTAGCACAGCCAGGTTGGTTCATTGAGGCTCAGGTCGAACACCTGTTGGAAGCAGCACTTACGCGGTTGCATTAAGTGCGTGAAGAAGTCTTTGAGACCCAGGTCAAACAGAAGGCTTAGCCGAGAGGTTCTTTGAGGATGCTGCCGAACATTTGTAAACATAGTTACTTGGGTTGTAGAAAAAAACTATCTGAGCAGGCATGCGATGAAAAATCGTGTAATGGGCATAAATGGTGAATAGGAGTGAGAATAAGACAACCTCCTCTAGTAATGGGTCGGGATTTGATTTTCCCAAGAGCAGGAATCGGTTTCTGCAGGGAAGTAGGGCTCAGCCAGAATTATCTGGAATAGACATAACATACCTTGTGTAGATGGGCATTATAATCAGAAGAAAAAGAAAGAGAAAGAAAATAAAAAAGAAAGAAGAGTACCATCTACTTATCCCATCACTACAGCGATGGTATGCATTACTCTTCCAGCAGGGGAATTTAGTAGAGCAGACAAAGGAATAGACATTGACAAATCTCACAGACAAAGTGTGCAAACAGACATCCAGCTATCAGATACTTAAATAAGTAGGTAACCACCATGACAAAGGTAAATATCAGGAAATGCTCAAATAGTTGTTGCCACCTGTTTCTTCACCCAACTAGCTGTTGAGGAACCAAGGCAGGCAACAGAGACATAGGAGATCCAACAAGCTGTTGCTGATCACCTTCTTGTTTTTCGCTTATTGTTTCTTTGCATGCCTCTCACAAAAGGACTTCAATCTTTCAAGCCCATCTTCAAGAGAAGATGGCTCAATAGCAAATGTGATGCGAACCCAATTCTTAAATCCAACTGCACTTCCTGCACTTCCACTTCCAAGCCAATTAGAATTCCACACTGCAATTTTTGCTTCACGGTACATGTATCTAGGTGCATGAAAGTAGGCTCCAGATTGCAAGAGACTTGCAAAATGTACACAAAGTAATGGCATGCTTAGGGCTATTTGCTCCTTGAGATTACAATTTAATTAGAATGATTAAAGGATTAGTCATTAATGTCCCAACATTCTGCAGTTCTCTTGATGGACCCAATGCAAAACCTAAGACACCATCAATAACTGAGCTCCAAAACTAGATTTTCAGTGGCAATTGATTTCACAGGCAATAGATAACAAATCCCATAAACCACACATTATCATCCCACGACCACATTTGCAGTTACACTCTACTTAATGTATATTAAATTTATAGATTAGTGCAATAGTGTGATGTCTGACCTGGAAGAACAACCACAGATTCCTCTTTGGCCAGCTTACAGCAGAAGTCAACATCATCTGAAATGTCCTCCATGTCTGATGCATCCACCTTTACCTATATTGTGGACACCAGAATGTTTCATTAGACATTTAAGTGCTCTGGCCTACATATTTTCAAATGAATAGAACAATTTTTCATCTCTTCTCACCATAACAAACATGGATCCCTCTGGTTTGGACGGGCAAGAGATGCCCTCAATTCCCTTTAATTTATCAACACATATGTCAGCAGTCTGCCTAAGTATGTCAATGGTCTTGTTAAAAAAATCGTCTTTTGTTCTCCCAAGGATTCCAGGAATTGCGCCCTGATACATACATGCCTAGCATCATAAAAGAATCTAGAACCCATGAAAGACAATGGATTAGCCATAACATGATATTCTCACAACCATGAGAAGCAGATTCCAGAATGGGAAGCAGAAAATGCATATAGCTTTTAATGTGCAGGTTGATCTGAGTAAGATATGTTTACACTCATGACATAATTTGTTCACAGGGCTAATCTGAGCCATAAATAATGATACATTTACACTCATGGCATTATTTGTTAACAGCAGCTAAAGATGCAAACCTGTACAAAGGTTGAAGGATCAGATGAAACACTGAGATAGTTCTTAATGCTGTCCACAATCTGACAGGGAGAACAATATGCTTGTTAGCATGGGAAGATTTTGACTCTAAAAATATATTAACTTAAGATTTTGACTAAGATTTTATGGCGTAACAATCCAATCTTTTGAGGCAATGCTATCTCAAATGCTAGAAGGCTTTTACTTGATATCAATAAGTTTTCTTAACATACACTTAGATTGCAAGTCTGCAATTCTCACTCTTACTTTTAAAACTAACAAGTGGAATGAAGTAGAAGTCATTGTCATATTGACAACTCAAAATTGCAACTGAATTTCACAAAATAATGCATATGCATCAGCCAATGCAGGACCAATACAAATCTGATACAGGGCCAACACCAACTATTATTCATACATTTCGGCTGATGCAGCCAATATCTTTTTTGCCCAAAACTTGTCTTGTCCATCATAGCCTGCTAAATCATATAAAGGTTAATCTCAGACAGCAAAGGGGTGATTTGAATTGAAAAATTAGCTCCAATAAAAACGCATCACATGTGACCAAAAGAAAAAAAAAAAGTACCCGAGGCTAATAACGCATGTGGTTGACAATGGAAAATTGATCATGCGAAGCCCTAATGCCCTGTATGTGCTGCTGTTTATAAATATTTCAGATATTTTGAATAAAATTGTGAGAGATTGAAAATATAATGAGGAATTTGGAGATCAACAATATGAAGCGACAGGCTTCTGAATAATTTTCAAGGCTCTATTTGTGAAAGTCTTGGAATTAAATTCTTCCTCCTTTCTATCCTAAGTTGCCGTGTAACTGCCATGGCAGGAAGAATTTAAAAGAGCAAGATGCAAAAAAATAACAACAAGTACCTTAGCTTTTTTCAAGATGCCCTTAGGGTCATTGGTTACAAGCCAACCGCATCTCCAGCCAGGAACTACCCATCTCTTTGATATTGATCCAAGAGTAAGAACAGGAACAACCGATCCAAATACTCCCATAGGCACAAACGGATTGCTCCCAAACGTAAGATGGGCGTAAACTTCATCTGAAATAACGAGAATGCCAAGTTTCTCCGCAGTCTGAGCAACCTAAATGCCATAGAGCCACAGTTAAAAACATTAACCATAATGCTTTTGAAGAATAGAGAACTACTCCGTTGGGAAAACCAGTTACCTTTGCCAAATGTTGATAAGTGAAGACATTCCCGCAAGGATTTCCAGGGTTTATAATCACCATTGCGACCGTGTTCTCATCTGCCAGGGATTCCACAGCATCTAGATCCACCTCCCAATTTCTCTCTGGAACAAGATTAAAATGCCTGAATTCGACTTCAGTCAAAGCAGCACGCGCCTCGTAAAATGGGAAACCCGGATTAGGGAGCAAAATATTGGCGCCGGGGAGGCCAAGCGCAGATACCACAACCTCAATGGATTGCGTGCAACCAACCGTAAGAAAAACATCATCAGGTGAAAGGTCGTAAGGAAGATCGCGGGATAGATACTCAGAAATCGCCCTGCCAAAAGCAGTAAAAGCATAACATGAGGCATAGAATCAACAAAAGGCCTCGCCTCAACACTTGAAACCTTCACCTCAAATTCCATGGAAAACGCAAATCCACTATAACATAAATAACTTTCATCTACATCTTTTTATTCAGTAACGAAAGCATGTTTTTCATTTCAACAATACAAAAAACGGCAACGACTCTCCGCCCTTCAAGCCAAATCGCGAAAATTGCAACATTTACAATACATTGGTTGATGGGGGTTTGGAAAAACAACAGAGAATAAAGACAAATTTGGCAAGGGTCTGCTTAGGAATAAGAGGGAGAGAAGAAGAAGCAGCAGCAGCAACGTTTACAATACATTGGTTGATGGGAGTTTGCAAAAACAAAGGAGAATAAAGACAAAATTGACTGCTTGGGAATAAGAGAGGGAAGAAGAAGAAGCAGCAACTTTTACAATACAATGGTTGACGGGGGTTTGGAAAAACAAAAAGAACAAAGACAAAATTGAAAAGGGTCTGCTTGGGAATAAGAGGGAGAGAAGAAGAGGAGGAGGAAGGAAGAAGAAGAAAGGAGAAAAAAGAGAGAAGAAAATAATAAGACATGAAAAAGAATGATGATTGAGAATAAATTAAATAAAGATAAAAATATATATTTGGAAAAGATAAAATATCCTCATTTGGCTACAGATAATGATAAAAAATAAAATTAAAAAAGCTTATTTATTGGATAGGTGTGGCAAAGAAGAAAATAGTAATAAAAAAGAGTAAAATTTCCATCCCTTGGGAAACAATCTTCAGTGAGCCAACACCGTGACATTGAAATGACAGAAATTCGCAGCACGCATGGAATATAACTAGCATGGAATATAACTAAACTAAAACAGGCAACTAAAAACCGAATTGAAACGACAAACTAAAACATGTCCTACACAAACTCAGAAACCGAAAAAGTTATGATTTTTCACTTTCGAGCGGGGAGAATCCCGGAGTGGGGCGAGTAGGAGTTGTAAGCGGCGGAACGTAGAGCAGAGACGACGGCGTCCTCGGCCACCGGAGTTGTGCGGAAGGAGGGGAAGGCGGATGGGTCGCCGTGGCCGAGCGGGATGGTGGGCCTTGAATCTCCGGCGTCCAGATAGCTCATGATTCTCATCAGCGTGCCTCTGATGGAGAGCTGCGCTGCGTGCTCCAGCTGCTGGTTTGGCTTGAAATTCCACCTCCTCTCGGAGACTCCTCCATTCTCCATCTCTCTCTCTCTCTCTCTCTCTCTCTCTCTCTCTCTCTCTCTCTCTCTCTCTCTCTCTCTCTCTCTCTCTCTCTAATCCTACGCACCTTCGGCTCCCTCCATTCGCCGTGTTGCAGAGATGTCGGAAAATGACCGACAGAAACAGGAGATCCGTAAGTAGGAAATATCTTCCTTCCTCTCTCGCTCACTCCTTCCGGCTACTTTTGGGAACGAATCAAGAGAGCGGGACGGGAGGGCTCATGAAACTCGGGTATGCGGTAAAACTTCAACCCTATTCCTAACCCCGACGGTGACGAGGGCAGCCGTATCCAAGCCCGTGCAATCCGGAGATTGCTTTTGAGGTTCATCTCAAACTATATAATATTTTAAATAAAATTATTTATATTTTTAATTATTATTTATTTATTTTCATATAAAAAAAGTTTTTCCTTAACTAATCAGAGAGGTCAGTGTCATATGCGGAAATAGCGAGTATAGCAAGAGATGCATTTTGATGCTGTTTAAATAACGAGAATTATGTGTTTGGGCTGGGCTGGAGTGACGGGCTCCCAGCGCCAGTATGAGCGCGGACGAGTGGGCCGCGCCACGACCTTGGCTCCTTGCCAAATGCCAACATTACTGCGTCAGGTGAAAGCGAGAGAGCAGCTTACGAGTGCGCAGGCACGCACTGACGTCCTCACTTCGTCTGCTGGACCCCACGCAGATTTTTCCATCATCCTCTGCATGATTTATTTCGTCAAGATGTTCAATATTATTTCAACCGGAAATCCATATTGGCCTTAAAAAGTTTTTAAAAACAAATTCTATACAACCTTATGAATTTGTATTTATTATGACCCACTAAAATTTTCAATTAAGATAAATTTTAAGATTTTATATATATATATATATATATATATGAATACAAGCATAATGAATGGTTTAGATATCCCTCAAATATCATCATACGTATACAAAAAGGGATACTGATATACACATATACACTCACTAATTTCCCTTTATACAGTTCCAGTTTTAGTTTCTTTGTACGACTGATAGGGTTGGCGATCAATGGACAGGAACCCAAGGGACCAACAAAGGACTCAACATCATCACAATCTGATGCTTCAAGCCCGTTTGCATTGCAGCCATGTGAACGATACGAGGTGGCACAACCAGGTGGGTTCAGTGTGGCTCAGGTCGAACACCTGTTGGAAGTAGCTGTTCAGGCGGTTGAATGAGGACAATGTGAAGGGGTCTTTGAGACCCAGGTCAAACAGAAGGCTGAGTGCAGGGTTTCTTTGAGGACGCTGTCGAACATGTGTAAACATAGTTAGTTGGGTAATTAGAAAGAGATTAGCTGGGCTGGCCTGAGATGTAAAAATCACATGACGGGCATAAATGGGGAATAGGAATGAGAAGAAGACAACCTCCCCTCGAAATAATGTCGGGACATGATTTTCCAAGAGCAGAGATCCGTTTCTGCTGGGGAGTACGAGTAATCAATTCAAGGGCTCAGCCAGAATTATCCAGAATAGACATAGCATAACTTCCAGATCGGCCGTAAAATCAAAAGAAGAAGAGGAAAAGAAAAAAGAACCATTTATCCCATTACTACAACAATGGGATACATTCCTCTCCCAGCAGGAACATCTAGTGGAGTAGACAAAGGAATAGATATTCACGCAGCTCATAGACAAAGTGCAAAAACAGACATCCAGCAATCGGATAGTTAAATAAGTAGGTCCCTTCTATTACAACCTAGTAACGACAGAGGCTAACATCCAAAATGCCCAAATAGTTGCTATTGGATACAGGATACGTTTATTGTTACTGTTTCTTCACCCAAAGAGCAGTTGAGGATCCAAGGCAGGCAACGGATGCATAAGAGATCCAACGAGCTGTTGCTGATCACCTTCGTGTTTTCAGCTTATGGTTTCTTTGCGTGCCCCTTTTGCAGCAGGACTTCAACCTTTCGAGGCCATCTTCAAGAGAAGATGTCTCAATAGCAAATGTGATACGAATCCAATTCTTAAACCCGACTGCACTTCCTGCAAGAAATGCAAAATTCTTGATCAGCCTTCCATTTCCAAACCAATTGGAACTCGATGCCGCAATTTTTGCTTTGCAGTCCATATATGTAGGTGCTTGCAGCTATGCTCTAGATCGCAATAGACTTCCAACACATACACTGATACACATAGTAATGTACTGATGTTATGCTTAAAGTTTTTCACTTCTTGGGAGTACAATCTAGTGAGAATGATGGAATGATTAGTCATTACGTAGGTATAATCTCCCGACAATCTGCAGTTCTCTTGATGGACCCAATGCAAAACCAAAGCCCCACAGTCAATAACTGCGATCTGATAAATAGATTTTCTATGGTTATTGATTTCAGAGGCAATAGACAACAACATAAACCACGCATTATCATCCCACGCACCCATGTGCAGTTACACTCTGCTTAATGCTCATTAAATTAATAAATTAGTGAAATAAAGATCAATGTCTAACCAGGAAGAACAACCACTGATTCCTCTTTAGCCAGCTTACAACAGAAGTCAACATCATTTGAAATGTCTTCCAGGTTTGATAAATCCACCTTTCCCCGCATTGTGAACATTCGAAAGTTTCATTAGATATTTAAGTGCCCTGGCCTACATGTTTTTTCAAATCAATAGAACAATTTTTCATCTCTTCTCACCATAACAAACATGGATCCCTCTGGTTTGGATGGGCACATGATGCCATTGATTCCTTTCAATTTATCAAAACATATATCAGCTGTCTGCCTTAGTATATTAATGGTCTTGTTAAAAAATTCCCCTTTGGTTCTCCCAAGGATTTCAGGAATTGCACCCATACATGTCAAGCAAAAGAATCTAGACCCCATGAAAAACAAAATGGATTAACCATATCATGACATTCTCACAACCATGAGAAGCATATTCCAGAATGGGAAGCAGAAAATCTAGAAAAGATGAGACAGTCTTTAATGTGCAGGCTGACATAAGTAAGGATCTATTTACACTCATGACATGGTTTGTTGACAGGGCTAATCTGAACCATAAATAAGGATACATTTACGCTCATGGCATGATTTGTTAAAAAGGGCTGATCTGAACCGTAAAAACTTCCATATAAAAAATAATTGAGTAAAAGGAAAC
This sequence comes from Pouteria campechiana, assembly GCA_036873735.1. Lineage (NCBI taxonomy): Eukaryota > Viridiplantae > Streptophyta > Magnoliopsida > Ericales > Sapotaceae > Pouteria > Pouteria campechiana. The sequence continues at coordinate 19,467 of JAYJMB010050615.1, forward strand.
TTAAACATCCTTGATCCTCCTGAAAATATACGCGGGATCTATGGAAAGGAGGAATGAGGTTACTGAAGATCAGATTAGTTCCCGTGCATGAAAAAGGACATGTTCAAAGCAAGCTAACAAGTAAACAGAACATCAAAGATGACTATCAGTTATCCAGGAAATCATATTTCAATCTCTTAGCAATAATAAAGTACCAAAAAAGATGTATTCCAAGTACAACTTGAAAGGCCGTACTAGCAATCATCCATTCTGGTGCTAAATTTTAACGATATAAAAGTCAAATGATCAGTACAAAACAAATTTAGCCTTGAATATGGTTGCCATCAAGAAGTTCATTAATGTTGGGTTTAGAAATATAAAGATGATATTCATCCTTGCAATGGTAGCTGAGTGACAGTATTCACTGGGTGGCAATAAACCAAGTGTGGGCTAGGATGACTGAGTTGGGCAAGTACTAATGAGATGAGAGAAGGTTCAATGTATTCTTGTCATCTAGTGGTCTAATTTAGAAAGACAACTTCCTGGTTAACTTATAAATATACAAAAAGTTTATAAGCCCCATTGCGACAATGTTCTTATCTAACAGGGATTCGTCTCAGAATCGCCCAGCCAAAAGTAGCAAAAGTAGGACATGAAGCATCGAATCGACAAAAAGGCCTCACCCAAACACTTAAACCCTTCACCTCAGATTCCAGGGTAAAGAAACCCTAAGATCAACTCTATCACAATATTTAGTTGTATCCCCTTCACAAGAAGATGGAAATGAAAAGGATTAGTTCTAACTACTTTGCAACAATTTTACTGGAACACACAAAAGCATCAATCAATTAAGTACATAGAGAATAACGTGGATCGGTCTTACAACATCATCCAACCAACTTGAGAATAACCAATGTCAGCACGATCCTACAAGCTCACCAAACTCTATCAACCACACTTCAACCAGCATGGCCCACTACACCCCTCCCTAGTGTCACATACAGCTTACCACCGTTGTACAACTCAATATGGCTCCACCTCTCTCATCGTTGCACTGCGATCTACAACAAAGATACTACCACAAACAACCAAAGCAAACGTCATCCATTTCTTCTCAAAATTCTCCACAGACTTCACTGTCTGTACTCTACTTGTACCTGCAACTTGGAATCTCACAGGATCTCCACCCGTTTTCACACTCTCAATTAATCTGTACAGGTTCTCAATTATCTAACCCTTCATGACAACCATGGCTCCTCTACTAACCTTGAGAACACCACCTCTAATAGACATCTTGTAACCTCTGGAGTCTAACATTTCCAATGAAATCAAGTTCATCCTCAGATCCTGTACATATTTCACATTAACTAGCATCTGAACAACACCATTAAACATACGAACCTGTACTGTCCCAACACTGGCAATCCTGCTCTCCGCTTTGTTTGTTATCCTTACAATACCACAATCGCACGCCACGTATGTATCGAACTGCTTTCTAATTGCATACATGTGAAAAGAACAACCAGAATCTAAAATCCAATCGAGACCATCCATACCTACTTTGTAATCAGTAAGATATCACTATCTTCAATAATTGCAGTCTCATCAAATGATTTCTCCATCTTCTATTTTCCTTTCTCCTTTCTCTGTTGACTCTGATGTGCCTCAGGACAATTCTTCTTGATATGACCATATTTTTCACACCTCTAGCAATTGAAATCTCCTTTGGACTTGAATTTGTTTCTGCCTCTTTGAGAATTCTTATTCCTATCAACAGATCTTCCCCTGTTACGACCACCTATTACCGATAAAGCACTCTCATTGCCTGCCAATCCACCATTTCTACTTTTCCCTCGGGTCTCAAACATCAACAAAGAACTAATCACCTCATACTTCTTTAATGTATCCTTCCCAAACAGCAATGTCATCATGATATGATCGTAAAGATCAGGCAATGGAGCTAATAGGAGCATAGCTTTATCCTCATCCTTAATCCTGGTAATAGATATCTTCCCATCTTTATCGGTTTTCACTTCCAAGGCATCCAAATCTGACAATATTCTATTGAACTCATCCAAGTGTCTCTCAAAATCTCCGCCTTCTTCCAATCGAAGACTATACAATCTTTTCTTCAAATATAGCCTGTTTGTTAATGACTTTGACTTGTATCTGCTCTTCAACTTCATCCACACCTCCTTTGGATCTGCCAAGTTAATGACCTCTCAAAGTTTGTTGTCTGTAAGAAACAACTAGATCATACTCGTCGCCAGATCTCTCATGTCTTACCATGCATCATCAGTCAGCTTTTCTGGTTTCTCTGACTTCTTCTTGAGAGCTTTCACTATCCCCTCCCAAATCAACATATTCCTCACCTATTGCTACAACAAGGTGAAATAATTCTGCCCATTGAAAGGTTCAACTCTGAATGTCGCCTTCAAATTTGTCTGCATTATTTTCTGACTTGAGCTGCTTTGTGTTATTGCCTTGTTTGAAGTTCCTGCAGTTTCTGATATTTTCCAACTTTAAAACAGAATGTCCTACACAAGACACTAAAAAACAAGAAGAATTTCTCTAATCTGAACTGTCCAAGTGATTCGAAGTGTTCCAAAACCTAGGAAGACTCCTGGATCACAAAAATCCGACCTCTGGATCACAAGATATAGCCCAACAAAATCTGGTCATTCAATTACCTTTCTGCTCTGTCCATTGCGACAGACCACTTCCTCTGTGCAGCACCTTCCACGCACAAGCCCTAGCCACTAGCCGTTGTCTTGTTCAGTCGCCGACTACTAACTGTACGTCGGGTGGATCACCTCCGACCAGAAAATCGTCGTTGCTTCTCTAACACCGTCCCTTTTGTCTCCGCACTAGATCATCTCTCCGATTGTAGAAAAATGCCAAAGAAGCCTGCGACTCCCCTATTCTCCCTCTCCCTTATCGAACGCACCCCTCGCTCTTATCTTGCGCACCCTCTGCTCTCCACATTCGCCTTACGTAGAGGCTGCATGAACTTCCGAGGACATGTGCCAAATTCCCGGAAGACGATGATATGGTAGATGCGGGAATAGGAAATGAATCAATCGCATCCGTCCATACACGTGTGATGTTTGAAATGAATCAATCATATCCATCCATACACGTGTGATCTTCGAAATAAAAGAATCACATCCGTCCATAGAAGTGTGATTTGGATGAATTTCGAGACCAGATCTGAATTATACAACTCATGTTTATTGGGAGTTGAGCCTCAAACAACAAACCGCAAAGAAGAGAATTTGAGCTTTGCTTTAATGAATGTAAATTTTTTAAATTTGTTTATTTAGTCAAGAATTATATATTAACGATTTAGATTATATTTATGACATGATATACTCATAATTTCAATGGAAGATTAAAGTAACAAATTTGGGCAAACCTACCCTTTATTTGTGCAAGAACTCGGCGGAAGAAAAGGAGAAATTTTTTAATGTCAAAAAACAAAGTGGATGAAAATGCAAGATACAATATTATAGAATATAGAATAATAATCAAATAAAGATAAAATAGATATTAAATAAAAAATAGAATAGTGATTAGAAATGCATGCAACAATGATATAAAAAAGAATAATGTTATTAAGATAGTTACATGTTGTGTTAATTAAAATGAGCAAGAAATATCAGAAAAAAATTAGGTTGAAAGCAGAAAGTCAAATATTAAAGTGAGGATTAAAACCATCGTTACATAGCAATTTCGTTTCTCATGACAAACATTGGAATGAAATTTAAAATGTCTTAAGAATCAAATATTGCTTATTTGCACTCTTGGGTGATTTTTAATGTGAAGGTTGATTATTATTATTATTCTCAACCTCCACACATTTACCATTTCATTACTTTCAATTGGGGTGATATATTTTTGGCTTCTTTGAATAGCAATAGCATGAGAGACAATGTTGATAATAAAATAAATAAATTTAAATAAAATCAATATAAAAAATGAAACATTATTATGATAATTAAATACCAAGTGAAGAAATTCTTTTCTTTTCTTTTTCTTTTTCACCAAGATAGCTCTTTCTGGGCCACCTAAACTGGGAGAATGGCCTACAAGAGAATGGCATTGGATGTGATTGATATATATATATATAGCGAGAGGGAAGATTTTCCAAGATATTTAAATAGTAAGACTACTTAAACCATGCAACCTTTGCTAACGTCGCTGGGGGTAGCGTGCCGTTCTTGCTAAAGTTGTGGTGGTAGGGGAGAGATAGATTGGCGAGCGCACAAGCACATGATAAAATCCCAACTTCATCCAAAAAATTCGAGCGCCTCATCTAGTGGGCCTCATTTTTGCATCTTTGAATTGAATGCAAAGTGAAATGTCTCCCTTTTTTGTCTTTTATTCATCTCCTCTAATGTTACAATGTTAATGTAATGATGCTTAATTGACGATGAGTCAAAGTTAGCTTTAGAAAGATGCTTTCTTGGAGTGAAAGCATGGAAGTCCCGTACGCTTCGGCGGTCGAGCTTTGTACAAGAAAAGGTTAGCTGCCTGGTATAGTTGGCAGTATACGTGGCGGTGGGCCCATGAAGATCCTTTCGGCAGCTTGCATGTATAGCATGGGCCCAACTATACCAAACCCATGAGCTTAGGTGGCATGATGAAATTCTTTAATTCTTACATATTTTAATAAAATTCAAGTTAGTAATTAAATATGTCTTCGTATATGCATATACATGGTATTAAAAATCATAATAATTAGTATTTAGATAAGATTTAATAAATGAAGATCTGTAAGATTGAATAAATTCATTCGTTGGGTAATTGTAGCTTAGATAGGTTTAAGAATTGAAATGATTTTTTATATTGTGACTATAAAATAATCATAAGCATAATATTTGGAGAATTACCCCTTTACGACTTCCACCAGATGTAAAGGCTTTTAAGAAGAGAGTATTGAATCCATGGTGGCGACTGATTATGATTTGGATTATACAAATAAGATGGATTTTAAATTGGTGGGTTGAAGATGAACGGGCAATCCAGCTTCATGCAAATCCCAGCGTGATGCATACTTGTTCTTCACTTAAAAATAAGAATTGGAGTCATTATGTGGTGGGATACCAATTTACAGTGGCTTGCATTAATTTTTAGTTTTAAGTTTTAACCCCGCTTAAATATATTTTAAATACAATTTATTTTTTAATTTAGAAAACCATCCGAATCAGATACCATGGCAGCTATACTAAATAAAAATGATAGAAATCGTTCATTTATTATAAAATCATAGCATGACCCACTTTTATTAGAATGAATATTCATTGTTCATTTATCATAGTTTTGTTTAGTGTTATCAAAACTGGATGGGACCGATCTCGAACCAGTTTGAACATGAACCAGTCCGTTGACTAGTCCGATCTAATATGGTTTGGTTCAATTAAAATTTTTTAAAATTTTTATTTTTATTAATAAAATAAAATAATAAATTAAAGTATTATACAAAAATCTATATATTTAGATTTATATATATATATTGTTTAAATTTTTTAAAATCATGTTCTATTATTTTTTAAAAATATTTTTTTAAAAAATAAAAAACTAGTTCAACTAATTAAACTAGTTAGTCGAACCTCTTGGACTGTGAACTGGATGCTAACCAGTTCAACTAGTGGTTCGGTTCTAATTACACTAGTTTTGTTTCACATAGCATTTTAATGTCTAATTTTGATGATTTTTGTTATAAAAAATAAATGTATATTTAACATATTCCGTGGGCAAAAGGACCCATAATGAAACACAAATATAGCAATGCTCACAACTTGGACGGTTCGGATTATCTATCCTGCCACATGGACAGTAGAAAGATTAGGCTACCATGTGTCGGAGCGGCACATCACCATGATGACATTTATTGGGATTTTAGTAGCTCAGATTCCATGCCCGGAATATCTCATCCACAATTTTATTGACCATTTCATTTTTGATCATCCATTTATGGCTAATATTGTAACAACTCATCCACAACTATCTCTCTTTTTCAAATAATTGAAATATTTCTTCTTAATTCATCCTTTTTTGAAAGGCACATTGGCAAAGCTTCATTCACCTATCCATAAACATGCAATATCATATATGGATGGTTTGGATTGACTCACGAATAACTTGGATGAATCGAATGGTAGTATTAGATAAGATAAGACTCACGGAAGAAGTTAAGAGATCATGTTGGGAAAACAGAAGCGATATGAAAACGAAAATTCCATTTCAAGCATCCGTTCTCAGTAAGAAAGAGACCATCTGTAACAACTATGGTATTAATTATGGATTAATATGTGTAGATTAATGGAGAAAAGTGAATTTTGCATGAAGTGATTCAAGTATGTAAAAGGTGTATGAAAGCTTGTGAAATTATGCCAGCTAAAATCATTTATGCATGAATGTGACATACATACATGTTAATGGAGGTAAAATTTTATGCAATTATGTTAATTTTTATGTGAAATAAATGAGGAAAAAAGATTGAAAAAAAAGAGTCAAAAAATGTTAAAAATTAGGAAAAACTTTGGGCGGGTTAGCAGGCTGGCGCCGGCGTAAGTCAGTGGCGTTGGGCGATGGTAGCAGCATGGCGCCGATAACACTAAATGGGCATTGGCAGCGTCAGTTGGTGGTTATAAATTGGGTGCTGACGTTTTAGCCCCAAACCCGTTATGTTCTCTAAGTTTTTCATCTCATTCTTTCTCCCCCTTTTGCCCTAATCTCGTTTAACTTGATTTTTAGTCATTTTAGCTAGGAAATTATCTTGCCTAGCTAGAAAAACTTGTGATATTTTAGTTAAATTCAATTTTCACCCATTTGAACGGTGAAAAATAGAAAAAAAACTAAAAGAAATGTTGAATTTCCACAAAATGGAAGGTACAGCATGGAGCTAGGAGCTTAATCCTTCGTTTGGAGAAGATGGCTACGCTTGTAAGCGGAGGTAAACTCAATTTTCTGACTGAATCTCAGATTTTTGATTTTAAGATTTTGGGGAAATGATGAATTTTTGGGATGAAATTAATATATGTAGTTATGAATTTATGAGAAAATGATTTAATATAATGATTATGATGATTTGGCATGAGAAATTGTGAAAATTGCCAAACGAGAATTTCTGTGAATAGTAGAAATTGAATTTTTTTTATTTTTATTGAATTAATCATGAGATAAATAATTAATGACATGAGTAGTATGTTTTGGAATATGTATGGAGTGGTTTGGAACAGTAGAATCGAGTTATGGGCTATACTCTCGTTAGAGTTCAAAGAGAATTTATGTGAATGAACTATTAAGCCATGAATTGAATAGATTTAAAGCTTAACTGAGTTGTTTACATATTGTTTAAATGTTAATCATGCAAGATATTAGATAAATATGTCAAGAAAGGAGATTTCTTGTAGTATTTGTGAAGGAATCCTAGTTTAACTAATGTTTATCACATGTTTGATGGATCATAGCCTTATGAAAGAAATGTTAATATGATGTATTGAGTTAAGTAAATGTGATTGTGACCCTGTACTGGATGATCTGAGAAGGATGAAAAGATAGAGCTGGACGAAAGTGGTTTGGAGCTAAAGGCCTAAAGTAAGTAGGTGGCCCTCTGTTTTAATTGAATGAATGGATAGGGATTGTGGATATCCCATATTTGTGTCGGGCATGTGTGTAACACCTGGTAGTGTTAAACTGTGGATTATTATTAAAAGTTATGATTTGTATTTTATATAGTGAGTAAATTGAAATTTTAGTTTGGAGTAGGAGAAATTGTGAAATTCAAGATAAAATGGTGTAAGCAGAATTTACTATGCACATGTGAAAATAATATTATAATTAAATTGCAGTTGATAAATCCAAATATTGGGTATTTGATGATTAATTAATGAAAAAAATTATAATTTTAATTAATAAGCAAATGCATGAGAATTTTAGAAAGTTTTTTTGACATGATACAAGATTTAAAATAAAAATTAATGTGTATATGTTTTAATAATTACATGATGTCATTTTAATTATGCAAGGAAATTATTATATTTTGTCGGTACAATTTATGTGATAAAATCATATAAAAATTAGTTGAAAGGAATGAAATTAAATAAAGGAAAGATTGAGAAAAACTTAAAACTGTATAAGTCTATTTTAAGAAATGTTAAATTTGGAAAATGGGTCATTTGTGTTTAATTTTTTTGACATAGATAATTGATGAATTAGAAGAAGTTTTAAACATAAAAGTTATAGATCTTGAAATTATATTTTCAATGAATTAAGAATCATATAATTTCAATATCGGACGAAGAAATTATGATCAAAATATTGAGATTATTCTAAATTGCTAAAAAGTAATGGTGTGAATTATTGAGCCACTTTAATTAATTTTTTTGACATATTTTTAGGATTATTTAGAAAGATTTGTTAACATGAAAGTTTTAGGGCTTGAAGTTATATTTTTAATTTTTTAAAAATTGTATCATTTGGATATCATATGAAAAAGATATGCTAAAATTACTGAGGTTGTATTTGGTGAAAAATTAAGGACAAAAAATAATGGGATAAAATTAAAATTTGTACATTATTTATGCAAATAATTTTAAAAATTTGTATAAAAGATCCACTAGAATAAATATATATATATATATGATGTGAAATTCTCAATGGTTTATTGATTTTTATATAACATTTGAGGTTTAATTATCAAGTGGGTAAGTTATGGCCTATAATTTAATTGAAGCAAGTGAGCATGATTAAATATTATTAATTCTATCTATTTGAGAAATTTTTTTTAGGTAATTAATGTAATAAGAATTAAATAATTAAGTGATACATTAATTATATTTAAATGAATGAGATTAAAAGTAGAAAATGAGTTTTATGTACATGGGGTGGAAAAACACCTACGGAGCGCCACAACGGAGCAAGTTAAAATGCTACATCCCATTTGATCTCACGACCAAAAACTCATTCCCTTCCTATGTTTTTGGTTGCAACCTTTTCCCCCTAGCCATTTACGTCTTATTTTCATGTCGTTGTCATGAGAGAAAAAAATCATGGTTTGGACGTGTAAATGATTGCCTATGGCAAAAGGAGCAAAATCCACTCATTTTTGACATGGAGAAGACATGGGCAGCCATGTTTTTGTCCTCCCCTGCTATTGCACGTGAGAGGCATAGAAGAAATGAGATAGATATTCATTTCTAAGGAGGAATCAACCACTGAGATCATGGTAAATGCTCTCCCTTAATCAATTTCAAAAATTCTGTTTTGCTAGAGTTTTTCTAGGCAGAAACATAAACTATTTGTGGAGAATTTTGGATAAATTTTATTGGGTTTTCATGAGAGAAAAAGGATTATGGTGATTAATGCAATAGTGGAATAATTTGGGCTGGATAATCCTGCATATGTTGCTGTCTATAAAGTGGATAGCAACAGACTAGAATGTGGGAATGAGAAATTCGTAGATGAGATGATGCCTAATGAAATTGAATGGTTAGAAGTTTAATTAATTCAATTATGATAATGTTAAGATGTTAGTGATGTCAAACATAAAATGCATATTACTAAAAATTCATAAACCCAAGTGCATGTTGCTGAAAATTTCAATCTAAGTTGTGTAGATTATACGTTTGGTGAAATGTTTCAATGAAAAGCAAAGTATAATTAAATGACTTCATGGAAGATCCCAAGTGACTACTAATTGACCATTATAGTGAGGTTCTAGGTATCTTAAAATAGTGATTAAAGAAGAGTAGAATTTTCTACAGCATTATGAATGTATAAAGATGCAACTTCTATATTTGAATTACGCTAAAAAAACTTCTAATAAATAGGCAGAT
>JAYJMB010050626.1:0-29281 GCA_036873735.1 Pouteria campechiana
CTTACTCACACTACTACAGAAAATTAGATTGGAGCAAGGTTCTAAATTTGGGTGCCCACGACAGCACCACCAGCAACAATCTAGCCTAAAGAAAAACACCTTTTGAACTTTGTAGAGCCATCTATAGTTGCTAGGAAATTAGGGTTTGAAGACCAACTCAGCTGGTTGAAAATTAAGTGGAGAAATTAAGAGGTAAGTTACTTATATTGATGACTAATGCATTTAATACCATTTCTACAATGAATTCTTGCTTAAAAAGTTGAGTTCTAAAATTTTAATTAGTTGGGAAGTTGGGTAATGATGCAATCAGTGGTGTAATGAGTGATTTGATGATTTATTTAAGTGTAGGATTAGTAAAGATAATTATTTATTTGCATTAAAATAAAATTTTCAGCCATTAGGTACCTGTAAATGTAAAATTTTCAAACTGCCTACTAAGTGTATGACAAAAAGGCTATTAAAAACAAACAAGCAATTAAAGACAAGCCATCTAATTAGCACATATTACTGGATCATTAAGGATCCTTTAATCGATTTAATCAAATGATTATAGGGGTAATAAGATGAAGCAATGCGATGAGTTAAATTATAGACAACATTAGTTATGTTAAGTGCAATGTAGGTGCATTTGAATAATGGAACCATATGCAATCTGAATACAGGACTTGGAATTTGGAAGTTGGTTATGCCAACATAAAACATGAGTCTAATTGGGGTGCAATGCCAAATTATAAGGTAAGCAAATTATTGTGTTTTCTAAAAGTTCAACATTTATGTTTAATTGAAATTTTACCACGCATGCTTGTTGCTTTGATTATGCTCATGGGTAGCGATTGAATTCATGAATGCATTACTGCATAAATTATGGATTATACTTAGTGGTTGATATGGATGGTTTAGTTTGGAATTTACATTACAAAAACTACAACTAACATAGTGCATATAACAAATAGGTTATTAATATACATCATGTAATGAGACAAGTTGATCATGCATAGCATTCTTAGTTGAAACATATATAGTGTCATTAACATTTACATTTTGACATAGAATTTGAATTAATTAGAAAAATGTAAAAGTTGTAGTTCTTGAAATTATCTTTCCATACAAGTACGCATCACTTATGGGCCCCTCGACTAAAAATTTAGACCGATATAGAAAATATGATCAGCACAATAATTGTTGGTTCTACCTAGTGGTAATAGGTTGACATAAGGGCCAGGTAGGCCCGAGTTTTGTTTTGCCTAGTGGCCACAAGCGTGTAAGACAAGGTTTGGCCTAGGGCTTGGCTGTGTTGCCTAACTAGCCCGTGTTTCGCCTACAGTGAAGGCGAAGAGGCCAGGATTGGCCTGGGCTTGACTTTGATGCCTGGATAGCTTAGTAGACTTGACACCCGTGTAGGGTGAGGCTGGGATTGGCCTGATTTGTGAGATGCTCCTGATTATTTCATCAGGTTTCGATGGAGAACCTGTGATCCCTGTGGAGCAAAGAGGGCGAAGTGATCATCAGGGCGGGTTTGGCTTGGTCAAAGTGTGGCTCCTGGCAATCCTTGTAGCTGGGGATATAAGGAGGGATCGAACACACCAAAGTTATAAGAAGGTTTGGTCTACACAGTGAGCTACATAGGGGGCATAATGGAAGTACACTAGTGCTCCCAACACTAGTGTACACTAGTGCTCCCAACACAAGGACACCAGCTTATTGTGCATTGGGTTCCACTATATCCCATATAATTGAAGTACACTAGTGCTCCCAACACTCTTCTAGATTCTAGTTCTAGGGGGCGTAAACATAGTGTTCCCAATACTCTTCTAGTTTTACAAGCTTACCAAGAAACTCACTAGTTTTGAAGATCACCTGCAAACTTGTTGGTTTTCCAAAGCTCACCAACAACTCATACACTATAGTTTTCTTGGCTTCGCCACCAACTCACATAGCTGAATTGATAGCACTCTTTTCGCACATTACATTACCTCTTTTCTTGGGTCAATTTGTACAAAGATTAAGCTCACATTTGAAATGATATCTTTGTTGAAGCTTGTTAGATATCAATACTCCAGGTATATGATTATGATACAACTTTTAGGCTCATTGTCTATTAGTGCAATAGAGATTGATTATCTAAAAGAAAGCATAGTTTGATTGAGAGAGGTGTTACTCGTTTATGCTTTATTCTTATTTTTTTCTCAGTTCCTCAACCTTCCTTGTTGATAGTACACTACCTTTATATTGTTTCAGAAACTTTTTCCCATTGGAGGTAGTTGGCTTTCTATTAGTGTTGAAGACCATTCTAATTTCTCCTATTGAAAAGTTATCTTCTTGAGAAACTCACTTGTAGCTGGAAAACCTGTGACGCCATTTTTGAAGAATGTGTCTTTCCTATTTGGCAAATGCCAAATGAAGGCTTTTTTGGTTGACTAACTCACTTATTATTATGGAAAGATGCCCATTAAGCTTGAAGGGACGTAGCCTCTAAAAGTTGCAACCTTTATTAGAATGTAGATTTCTTTCCTTTGAATTTCTTTCCATGTTCAACTAATCTCAAATTGTCCAATCTGCTTTGAATTTTGACTAGAGAGTGCGGTTAGTGATGTTTGGTTCAGGCAGCTTCTACTCTTCATGATATGTCATAATTTATTGGAGGACTTTGTCTCTTGAATTTGTCTTTTATAAGTAAGAGACAAAGTGCCTTCAAGTAGATCCATAGAGGATAACTTCATATTTTTAATTCTATCAGAGACCATTGTAGAAGTTTTTTTTCATCTTTTGATTTGTTTGTTTTGAGTAACAGATGAATTGTAGAAGTGTAGATGAAGTTTCTCTTCTTGTTTATTCATTAGATGATGTTCTCTTAACAAACAAAGTTTCCTTCATCAGGTGAGTTGGCTTTGTCTGTTGTTTTGTTTATTGTAAGTGGTAGATGATCTTTATGGTATGGACAACGCTTCTTCACATCAGAAGAAGCATCCTTCACTAGACAAAGTCTTCTTTTCATCAGATGAAGTGCCTTTATCTATTGTAAGGAGCAGACAATTCTTCTTGACAGACTAGGTTTCTTCCCTAATAGAAAAAATATACTTTGTTTAATGTTTGTTTATTGAGATTAGGAGATGAATTTGTAGCCCATAGACAAAGTCTTCCAAAAGGTTCATCTGTTAGTTTGTCTATCATAAGTGATAGACGAAGTTGTGGCATGCAGATGAATTTTCCTTTTTGTCACTCATATGATGTTTGTCTATTAAGTAATAGACAACTCATCGAGGCATGGACAACTTGCTTCTTTAAAGTTTGCCTGATGGTTTGATTGTTGCTAGTGACAAATGATTCTTTTGTACATGAAGATGATAGACAAAGTTTTCTTCTATAGGTGTTGTGTCGCTTCTTCTTCTTCTATATTTTCTGCAGAGATTGCAGATAGGTTCCTTAACCTTTTTAGTTTTCAGATGATGTTTATGTGATAGACAAATGCTTGAGTAATTTTGACTCTATCTTGGCTTCCACATTTATTTGATTTCAGCTCCATTTCATCTCTACTTCTGCAAACTTAATTCATTTTTGTGTTGTAGACAAGTATTGATTATAAGAAATTTTTCTAACTTGTCTATGGAATGATTTGTCTGAATCTTGTTTAGGCAAATGCTATCTAATAATGACTTTAACTATAGATAATTTGCTTGATCATTCTTTAAGGCTTGAACTCTCTGACTACAGATTTACTTGATGGATTCTTTTCATAGTTTAGTGTCATTCTTTTAGATTATACTTGTCTTCTTTTGGTCAATGGATTAAACTTGCTGATGGATTTGCTGTGTGCACTCTCTACTTCATTTGAGTTGTTTCCCTATATTCTCATATTTATTTCTACAATGCTTGGAAACACAACTGTTCATACCACATCTTCACTCATATATTGTTGCTCATCATCAAAACTTAGTTGTTTGCTATATGCACTATTTAGTTCAACATTCTCCATCTTTTTGATGATGATAAAACATTTGAGTGAAATACCTTTCAGAGAGAGTAACAATACTCATTAGTGTGAATGGTCATATGATTTCCACATGGATAAATGTATTATGGCTCCCCCTGACTTAGTGCATAGTTTGCTTATTTAACTTCTCCTAACTAGTGAGCCGTTTTTAGGGTTTAGCTTATGTGACTCTTATTTTTTCACTATTTGTTCATGTGATTCAGCTCCCCTTGAGTAGGTACCATAATTAAGTTTTACTCCTGCATGGCCCGATTTTTACTCTCATTGCTTATATTTCTCCCCCTCTTTGTCATAATCAAAAAGTTAAATTCTAGAAAGGAAATAAAGATTTAATAATGTGGGTGATAATAACTAAAAATTTGTAAAATAATTTCATTAATGTGAGATATATACAATCATAATTGCCTAAAAGACTTCATTTTTTATGGAAGTTTTACATTGAGAGCCTTTGGGACACTAGGGACAACTTGAATTCGCCTACTGTAGTCAGGATCCATTAGTATTGGATGAGGAAGATGTAAAACTTGATCTTGTGCTTCCTTATTGGCAATTGACCATCTTTCAAAAATGGCTATAATCAGCATAAGAGAGGCTCCAGAGCTATATCATGATGGTCAATGAGTTTAATGCCCGCTTGATAGTTATCATCTAAGAGCTCTGGATATGGAGGAGGCATGCCATGACGAATTGCTACAGTGTTGGCATTTATTTAATAGTTAAAGGTGGCATGTGTTATGGAAATTATGCTTTGAAGAATAGATGTAGGTTTAGCTCCTTGAGTTTTTCTTATTGAATGCTTAGAGACTGAAGCTTTGATTCTTGAAGAAGGTTAAGCATTAGAAGAGGGCTGGTGGGTGGTTGAAGGAAATGGTTCAATAATAGAGAGAGCAAGTGTTGTGGGAGGAGATGGTTCAACAGAAGGAGGTGTTGTAGATGGGGATGATTCAGAAGAAGTGTGAATTGTAGAGAGAGAGGATGTTGTGTAAGGATTAGCATTTGGTGATTTTTGGGAGATTCATTTAGGATTTTATCGACGATTTTATCTTCATCTAGAAGAGGTTTAGGTTTGAAGGTTTTGGATGATCCTTTCATTATTCTGATGCTATCAAGATAAGCTTGGTTGTTAAAATTTAGAAAAGGAAGATCAAATAAAGTGAAGGATTTATTTTATGATTGAAGAGTGAAAGCAACAATTTGGTTTATGAATTATCCATGTTCAATTTCTTCAAGTCATTTTTAATTTTGTATTCTTAGGGATTGAGGAATTTTGTTTTGGGAGTTTAGGATACTAAAACTGATACAATTTAGATAAGGATGGCATGACTTCTGGTTGAGTGGGTTTACTAATGTTTGAAGGTGGTTGAGGAATGACTGGAGATGGATGGGAAGATTATGGAATTTGAATGAGGTGGATTGATTGATGTGCTGTGGAGGTGAAGAGGGATTTTCTTGGGATGAATGTTTCTTTGAAGTTGATTCTAAAGATTTAAAGATTTTACTTATTGGAATTGTTCACTCTGATATAGAGGACACAAAATTAGACCTAGGAGATTCTAGTGAAAGATCTGTGTGATGAGTAGGAGATGGAGATTTACAAGGTGTGTGATATGGTGAGAGTGGACCAGAAGATAAATGATGTGATTGATGAGGTGAGGCAGGAGAGGAGTGAACTGACTGAGGGTAGAGAGGCTGAATGAATATCTCTAACTGGTGAGATAGAAGTTGGCTTCTTTTGGTTTTTGATGGATTCCATTAAAGAGAATAAGGTTTATATCTTTTTGTCTAATGAATCCATTCTTAGTGTCATAGATGCAGCAAATAGTTCAATATTTTGAATCCTGCTTTCAATATTTTGTGGAATGTGTTGGGTAGGTGGAGATGAATGAACAGGTACGAAAGGAGATGAATGAACAGGTACGAAAGGAGATGAAGTTGGACTACGATATAGGGACTCATGACCTTGGGGAATGTGTTGGACTATTGGAGGTGAGTGAGTGGGTCAGAAGGGAGATGGAATTGGGCTATTGTGTGAAGATGGTTCTGCTGCAGTTGTTGCTTCCCTTTCCAGTGTTGTTATCTCTTCTGCTGTAGTTGTTAAAGGGGTTTCCTCTTTTTTTCCTTATAGATTCTGTCCTTTCTTCTTGTTCTTCTTCTTCTTTCCCCCTTCTTGCTCTATTTGTTTGCTCATGTTCTTCACTTCTTACTTCTTCCTCCTCTTCCTCCTCTTTTGGATCACTTGATGGTATGGGTATTCTCATCCTCTTTAGTGTTACTTCATTAACTCATCCTCTTTAGTGTTACTTCATTAACTATGTATGAGGATTTCAATACCTTTGGAACTTCATATGATAATTCCACTTCTGCCTTTTTCATATTTGAGCAATTGCCATTCCATAAGGAAAAGGAAGTCTTGGTGATGATTTGACTTGAAAGAGATGGTCAAACATTAGTTTGGCAAGATCCAATTTCTTCTTATACCTCAATGCCCAAAGAATCTTTGCATTTTTCTTAAAAACATTATCCCATGTAAATGAATAGCTCAAGAGGGGAGGGGTGAATTCAACATATAAAATTATGGCCAATTAAAATTAAATGAGCTAAGAGGAAGTAGTATTGCAGTATACATGTAATTTTCATATTAGATTGTTTGGTCAACATGACTACTTCACTTCCAAATTCAGCTTCTCTTAGCCATTCCTATGCCATGCAAGTTATAGTGTGTGTGTGTGTGTGTGTGAGTGTGTGATGATGTCAGTGATAATATCATGCTTAGTGAAGTAATAACGAATATAAAATCAAAGCATAAACACACACACAGACAATGCAATTTTTATAGTGGTTCAGGAACCTCATCCCTATATCCACTCTTCCAAGGACACCAACTCATTATACCTTGGGTTCCACTATATCCCCTATAATGGAAGTACAGTAGTGCCCCAAGCAATCTTCAAGATTCCAGCTCTAGGGGGTGTAAACATAATGCTCCTGATACTCTTTTGGTTCTACGAGCTCACAAGGAAACTCACTAGTTTCGAAGATCACCTGCAACCTTATTGGTTTTTCAAAGCTCACCAACAAATCATACACTATGGTTTTCTTGAGTTCACCACCAACTCACATAGTTGAATTGATAGCACTCTTTCTGCACATTACATTGTCTCTTTTCTTAGGCAGATTTGTACAAAGATTAAGCTTATATTTGAAATGATATTTTGTTAAAGCTCATTAGATATCAATACTCTAGGTATATGATTGTGATAGAACTTTTAGGATCATTGTCTATTAGTGCAATGGAGATTGATTATATAGGAGGAAGCATAGTCTGATTGAGAGAGGTGTTACTCGTTTATGCTCTGTTCTTATTTTTCTCTTAGTTTCCTTAACCTTCCTCATTAACAGTGCACTACCTTTATATTACTTCAGAAAATTCTGCCCGTTGGGGGGTATTTGGCTTTCTATTAATGTTGAAGATTGTTCTAATTTCTCCTATTGAAAAGTTATCTTCTTGAGAAACTCACTTGTAGCTAGAAAGCCTGCAGAGCCATTGTTGAAAAAGGTGCTTTTCCGATTTTAGCAAATGCTGGATGAGACTTTTCTGGTTGACTGACTCATTTATTATTATGGAAAGACACCCATTAAGCCTAAAGGGACACAACCTTTGAAAGTTGCAACCTTTATCAGAATGTAGACTAGTTTCCTTGAATTTGTTTCCATTTTCAGCTAATCTCGATTGTCCGATCTGCTTTATAGAATCTTCTTTGAATTCTGACCGAAGAGTGCATTCAATAATGTCTAGTTCAGATGGGTTCTACTCTTCATGATATGTCATAATTTATCTGAGGACTTTGTCTCTTGAATTTGTTATTTGTAAGTAATAGACAAAGTGGCTCAGAGTAGATCCATAATGGACAACTTCATCTTTTTAATTCTGTCAAAGACCATTGTAGCAGTTTTCTTCATCTTCTGATTTGTCTGTTATGAGTAGAAGTGTAGATGAAGTTTCTCTTCTTCTTTATTCATCAGACGACATTCTCTTAACAGTTGAAGTTTCCTTCATCAAGTGAGTTGGCTTTGTTTGTTGCTTTGTCTGTTGTAAGTGGCAGATAATCTTAGTGGCATGGACAAAGCTTCTTCACATCAGATGAAGTGTCCTTCACCAGGCAATGTCTTCTTTTCATCAGTCAAAGTGCCTTTTTCTATTATAAGTAGCAGATGATTCTTTTTGATAGATAAGGCTTCTTCCCTGATAGACAAAATATACTTTGTCTGATATTTATTTGTTGAGATCAGTAGATGAAGTTGCAACCCATAGATAAAGTCTTCCAAATAGTTTGTCCATTGGTGTGTCTATTGTAAGTGATAGACAAAGTTGTGGCATGTAGACAAATTCTCCTAGTCACTCATATGATGGTTGTCTATTAAGTAACAGACAACTCGTTGAGGCATGAATGACTTCCTTCTTTAAAGGTTGTCTAATGGTTTGTTTATTGCTAGTGATAGACAACTCTTTTCTAGATGAAGATGGCAAACAAAGTTTTCTTCTATAGCTATTGTGCTACTTCTTCTTCATCTTCTATATTTTCTGCCGGGATTGTAGATAGGTTCCTTAGCCCCTTTAGTTTTTAGATGAGCTTTATGCAATCGACAAATGCTTGACTAATTTTGACTCTTTCTTGGCTTCCACATTTGTTTGATTATAAGCAATTTTTTGGACTTGTCTGTGTAATGATTTGTCTAAATCATGTTGAGGTAAATGCTATCTGACACTAACTTTAACTATAGATAATTTGCTTGATCACTCATCGAGGCTTGAGCTCCATGACTACAGATTTACTTGATGCCTTCTTTTCAAAGTTTCAGTGCCATTTTTTCAGATTATACTTGTCTTCTTTTGGTCAGTGGATTATGCTTGCTAAGTATTGTCTAATTCATTTGAGTTGTTTCCCTATATTCTCATATCTATTTTTACAATGCTTGGTAACAAAACTGTTAGTGCTACACATGTTTAGTCATATGTTATTGCTCATCATCAAAACTTGGCTGTTTGCCATATGCACTATTTAGTTTAAAATTCTCCCCTTTTTGATGATGATAAAATATTTGAGTGAAATACCTTTTAGAGAGAGTAAAAATACTCATTAGTGTGAATGCTCATAAGATTTATGCATGGATAAATGTATTATGGCTCCCACAACTTAGTGCATAGTTTTCTTATTTAACTTCTTCTAGCTAGTGTGCTATTTTTAAGGTTTAGGTCATGTGACTCTAATTTTTGCACTATTTGTTTATGTGATTCGGCTCCCCTGAGTAAGTACCATAATTAAGTTTTACACCTGTATGGTCCTATTTTCACTCATTACATATATTTCTACCCCTTTTTGTCATAATCAAAAAGATAAATTCTAGAAGGGAAATAAAGATTTAATAATGTGAGTGATAATAATAAAAAATTTGTAAAATAATTTTATTAATGTAAGATATATAATCCTAATTGCCTAAAAGACTTCATTTTTTATGAAAGTTTTACATTGATTGCCTTTGGGACATTGGGGACAATTTGAATTCACCTAAAATAGTCAGGATCCATTAGTATTGGATAAGGAAGAGGTAATCCTTGATCTTGTGCTTCGTTGTTGGAAGTTGACCATCTTTGAAAAATGGCTGTAGTTAGCATAAGAGAATTTGGAGCTATCTCATGATGGTCAATGAGTTTAATGCCCACTCGATAGTTATCATCTAAGAGCTCTGGATATAGAGGAGGCTTGCCATGACGAATTGCTGCCATGTTGGCATTTGTTCTATAATTGAAGGTGGCATGTGTAATGTAGATTGTGTTTGGAGGAATAGATGTAGGTTCGGCTCCTTGAGTTTTGCTTGTTGAAGGCCTAGAGGCTAAAGTTTTGATCCTTGAAGAAGGTTGAGCACTAGAAGAGGGTTGATGGGTGGTTGAAGGAAATGGTTCAACAATAGAGAGAGCAAATGTTTTAGAAGGATATGGTTCAACAGGTGGAAGTGTTGTAGATTGAGATGATTCAAAAGAAGTGTGATGGAGTAGGATTCAGGTGGGAAAAGCTATGGATAGCAATGTTTTTTGAGGGTTTTGATGGACGAGAGCACTTAGGATGATTTAGTAATGAAAAAATGAAAAACCCTCTTTTAAAAAAAGAATGAGCAAGAGTCAAAATGTCTTGCTCATGTTTGAACTTAAGAGGTCTAAGATTAGTATTTTAGAAATCTGAGAAAACTTTTTGTCTACTCGAGGTTTGAATACTCGGGCTTTTTAGAAGTTTGAAATCATGTGTTTAGAGTTTGAAAATGTTTCTACGTACTAGGTTCGGTATAGTTGTCCTATAGAGGTTTGAATCAATATTTTCAATGGTCTAAAATATCCTTTGAACTTTTGCATAGGTTTGAAGATCCTCAGTGGACTTATATAGTTTTGGCAGAAACATATATAGAGTTCCATGCTAGCTCTTATGCAAGTATACACGATCACAAGTAATATAGATGATATAAGAATTAAATCTGAATAATCAATAAAGTTGACAAATTGTAAGAGCAAAATAAGAAATATCAATGAATGTAATATCTAGGAATTTAACTTCACCTACCAAATCCACTTGAATTGATGAATTACATTGAGTAAATCATCATTCTTCTCATTGTCAATTGGATGCACTAAATTATCTACCACCCTTTCTCAAGTGTTATGATAGGTGTGCCTATTAAAGTGATTTACTATGTGTCCATGCAAATCCAAATTAATAAACCCATTTAGCTTAAGCATCCAAGTGTAATATATGCACTCACAAGGTCATATTCACATGGATTGCACATGTATAATGGCTATCTCTAGACTTCATTTCATCATATCTTCTTTAATTCAAGAGTATATTCCTAATTCACCTCTCTCGAGTATAAATTAAGAATCTCATTTCATGCACATGGTAGCTAAGCACATACGTGCATTAAGTTTAGAAAATAAGAAACAATGAGGAAGAAGATAATTTAACTCAAAAATTAAACATTAATACAAGCTTCATAGCTAGGATCCATTTAATCGTAGATAACAAAAATTTAGAACATCATATTTGAATTTAAACCAACTAAGTATTTGATAAACATCATCATAATCCAAGGTTGAGTATTGATTCAAAAATAAAAGATGAACTAGAAAGAAAATGGAATACTCATGTTGTAGCGGCTTCCTCCAATGATCTTCTTGCTCTAAACTCTTCTCCTCATCCAACTCTCTGTCTATGCTCCCCTCTGGTCCACCTTGCTCCATCCCTAGATATCTCCTTAAATAACTCAAACAACATGATTATAGTAACACTCCACAAATTGCAACTCCCTTACGCTCAAAAATCCTCTTCTAAAAATAACTATCTTTTTATTTGAAAAGGTTGTTTCCATACAATTTCCAATAATAGATGTTGCACAATTGATTTTTAAAATATGCCTTCTAAATATTGCAATGGTTTATGCATTCCAAAAACTTCTAGAAATTCAGCAACGTATGCAAAGAACCGTGCTTCCAAAAATAACTCAAATGATTACAAGTGTTGATCATTGTAGAACCCCATTGCTAAAAATATATTATTGATTATAATTTGGATAGCAACATCTAACATATGGAAGAACAACTAAAATTGTGCACTTCTAATTCCAAGTTTTGATTTCAAACTTTATTTCTTGTTAAATTGCTTTCGACGCATGAAAGTCGAGCTACTAGTTCACTAAATATTAACATTGGAGTCATTAAAGCCAATTTTGGAGTTTAAGTCTACTTCAGAGGCATGGAAGTGAACTTTGGAGTTGTTGAAGTTAACTTTGGAGTAAAAAATGTTGCTTCAGAGTTCTCTGAAGTGAACTTTGGAGTAAAAATTTTGCTTTGGAGTTCTCTAAGGTGAACTTCAGAGTAAAAATTCTGCTTCGGAATTCTTTGAAGTGACCTTTAGAGTAAAAATTTTACTTCGGAGTTCTTTGAGGTGAAATTTGGAGCAAAAAGTTTACTTTGAAGTTCCTTGAAGTGAAATTCGGAGTAAAAATTCTGCTTCAAAGTTTTTAATCTTTTAGAGCAATTTTAGTAGAATTATCATAAATTTCTCATACAAACTCCAAATTTAGCGATTTTTATTGGGTTGGATAGATAATTTCAAGATCTATAATTTCATGTTAATAAATTTTCTTGAATCTTCTTATATTTTGAGTCATGGGCCCTCAAAGTATCACCTTTTATGTTGGTGAACTTCGAAGTCACCAAGTCTGCTTTGGAGTTTTCTAGAGAGTACCAATATTTTGATCATAACTTTCTTGTATGAAGTCAGAATTACTCCATTTATTTTTTATTAGATATATAATTTTAGGAGCTACAACTTTTATGTACATCACTTTGTCTAAATCAACCATCTTCTATGAGTTGTTAGCCTTTAGAGTGACACCTTCTGTCAAATGAAGTAGCAGACGAATGTGAATCTCTATAGATAGTTGCAATTTTTTAGCCATAAATTTCTCATATAAATTTAGAATTATATGATTTTTGATGCATTAGAAAGATAAGAATAAGGGCTAAAAATTTCATGTTGAACAAATTTTTCAAATATGCCTCCATCAGTCCTGGAAATTGCTTTAAAGTAACATCTTTTGTAATCTTCAGTTTCATTTTATAGCTTATTAAAAGAAACTTTGTTAAGTGTAATATCCACCAAAAAATATTAAAAGAAGATTTTAAACATGTGAATTTAAATATAAAAAATATGATATATTATGAGATTATCAAATATGCCTAAACTTAGCTTTTGATCATCCTCAAGAAAAATAACAATATGAACTCTTGAATCAGTCAGGAAAATCTCTTTCAAACAATCAGTAAATGCCAGATAATTTAGAAATCACTTAAGATACTTTCCAAGTAATCTCATGAAACCTATGCTTTATTAATCCTTTCATGAAATGAAAATGTGTGTGTGCAGTGTTAATTTCATACTACATGCATGTTTTTCAGTCAACAATGTGCAAACTGGTGATTTTCATGATCTTCACAAAACACCTCATAAGCTTGCTTTTCATAATCCCTCTCCACTAATCTAGAAAAATCTATTCACTTAGATCAATAGGTCTTTGTTAAGCTTGTAATAGAGCCTTGGGTTTAGCTAACAAGAAAGGGGAATAAGGAAACACAAAGTAAGAGATCATATCTGCATTTTACATAAATATTCATCCTCTTAAGTTTTTGTTTAGGGTTTTATCTGTTTTATGAGTTGTATTACTACCACACCCTAGACTTATTTCTTTTACTTTCATTAGAATGTGATCCCCCCAACTATGGGTTGTATTACTATCACATCTTCAAACTTATTTTCTGTTGAATTCATGGAGATGTGATTCCCCCAATTGAAGGATAAATCCTTATTGATTTCTTTCCTTTTGTCCTTTTTCCTCTTCTTTTAGCATTCTTCTCTTTAACTACCCCAAACTTGTCTTCTTATTTACTCATGTACCTCTCTACAATCATGTATTTAGAATACATCTCTTAATAGGTCAATCATGGTTTTTTCAGGTTGAATATGTTTGAATGATGAGGCTAAAGAAAGAAAAATTGAATGGTGGTCTTTCACATACTTTACATATGTCATTCTTTCATTAAAGCTCAATGAAGACACTAGTGATAGTGAATGTACTAGGTTATTTTGAAAGGCTCAAACTAATCAAAGAAGGCCTAAATCACTTCCGAGTAAACATGTTTTCTAGGATTTCACCTTGAGGAATAATCAAATAAGTTCTAGCATGCTTGTGTCAACCAAAATATGTTACTAAATTCACAACATCATCACCAATTCACATACACTTTGCATGATCATAACATCATGTGCTAATTAAAATTTTGATTAGTCATGAAAGAAGGACTTATCATAAGAATCAGTAGATCACAAGGTAGCACCTATCCTTCTTTCTCAATAATGTGTAATGGTAATAAAAAACTCAGCATATATCACTTGATCATTAAAAGAGAATCCATCCTATTCAATTTTAGCATTGTAACATAGTTGCTCTTGGATTTCTTTAGCTAAGTTATCTAAAGAGACGCTCATAGAGAAAATTTATGCCCAAATTTGAGAACTTTCAAAACTTAATGCAAATCTGAATGCAAAATGAAATCTTGGTTGTAAAACTGAATGTAACTCCCCAAATACTCCCAAACTTGAATCAAACATTGTCTTCAATGTGAAATAATAAAAGGAGTTTAAGTGCATTCCAATCCTCTTTTTCTGAAATTTATTGACATCCTTTGCAAATTTCTAACAATTTTGATACTTTACATATAATTTGCAATCTCATGAAACTTCTATCCTCAATCTAAAATCAGGTTTTTACTTCTGCAACAGAAACATTAAACCATAACTAAAAAGTCTGTCCAAATAGAGAAAACAAAGCAAACAACTAAGCTAAATGCGAAGATAACAAAGAAAGTTCAAATTGTCTGTTTCTCATGAATTCAACTTTCTCCTCTTAAGTGAACCATTCTCCTTGTCTGGGGGACAAGAGTTGATCAAACTATTGATGGCTGCAATACAAACTTGTCTGAAACCAAGTGAAAAAAATATAAACAAAAAAATAATAATAAATAAAGCAAACTAAGCTAGAGAAAAAATCCTAACAACAAAGGGATGAGAAAGTAGTTATGATTTATAGTCTTTAGTTGACTATCTCTTTTTTTAAGCTAGTTCTTTCAAGTCTAGTGTGAACTTTTACTTGTCAAATCTTCCTTCAAAGTATGGCTTCAGAGACTGACCATTCACTTTAAATGTTCCCTTGGTGCTACGAGCAACTTCAATTATCCCATATGGCAGTTTCTTATGATAGTGAAAGGACCTGACCATCTGGATCATAATTTACCAGGAAACAGTCTAAGGCGAGAGTTATAAAGTAACACTTTTTGACCAATTTCAAGCTCTCTTCTTAGAATGTGCTTGTCATGCCATCTCTTTGTACGCTTTTTGGATATCTTGGCATTCTCATAAGCCTCATTGCAAAGTTCTTCTAGCTCATTCAATTGTAGCAATCTTTATTCTTCAACAAGTTGCTTGTCAAAATTAAAAATTTTAGTGCCTAATATGCTCTATGTTCTAATTCCACAGATAAATGACAAGTCATTCCTAATACTAGCCTAAAAGGAGACATCCCAATGGGTGTTTTGAATTCAGTCCTATATGCCCAAAGTGCATCATCAAGTTTTACTGACCAATCTTTCCTAGAGGCATTCATAGTTTTCTACAAAATTCTTTTGATTTTCCTATTTGAAACTTCTACCTATCCATTAATCTGAGGATGATAAGGGGTTGCAATCTTATGTGTAACTCCATATTTATGGAGAAGTGCATCAAACTGTTTATTGCAAAAATGTGTCCCCCCAACACTGATGATTGCTCTAGGAGTGCCAAATCTGGTAAAAATGTTTTTTTTCAAAAATTTGAACACTACCCGAGCATCATTTGTTGGTATTGCAGCAGCTTTCACCCATTTAGACACATGTTCTATAGCTACTAGAATGTACTTACGGTAAAGGAAGGGGGAAAAAGTCCTATGAAATCAATACCCCAAACATCAAAATAACTCACAAACAAGAATGTTGTTTAAAGGCATCTCATTTCTCCTAGAGATATTTCTCATTCTCTAAAATCTATCACATGAAAGTACATGGGTATGTGCATCTTTGAAAACTATTGGCAAATAAAACTAGATTACAAAACCTTAGCAGCAGTTTTGGTGGAACTAAAGTGCCCACCTGCCTCTCCATCATGACAATGTTGTAGAATACTTACCATGTCATCTTCTGGGACACATCTCCTTATCACTTCGTCTGCATAAATTTTAAACAGAAAAGGTTCTTCCCAAAGATAATGTTTAACATCAGAAAAGAATTTTTTTTTATTGTGGTGACATGTCAGGGGGTAAAACATTACTTGCCAAATAATTCACAAAATTAGCATACCAAGGTGTTTGGGTGGAGTTGACATGAAATATATGCTCATCAGCGAATTCTTCAAAAATTAGAGTTTCCTCAACTTTTTTAGTTGGAATTCTAAACAAGCGATCTGCAACTAGATTTTCAGTTCCCTTCTTATCCTTGATCTCCAAATTGAATTCCTGCAGCAAGAGAATCCACCTAATCAATCTAGGCTTTGCTTCTTTCTTTGCAAGAAAATATTTCAAAGCTAAATGGTCAGAATAAACAATCACTTTTGAACCAATCAAGTAAGAACAAAATTTATCAAAAGCAAAAACTACTACCAAAAGTTCCTTTTCTATTGTCGAGTAATTGAATTGAGCTCCTGATAAGGTCCTACTAATATAGTAAATGGTTTGAATATTTCTTCCTTTTCATTATCCCAAGATAGCTCCTACGACAATATCACTTGCATCACACATTAGCTCAAAAGGTAAATCCCACTTTGGTGCTGCCATGATTGATGTTGAAACCAATTTCTCCTTCAAAGTTTTACAGGTCTGCAAGCAATCAATTGAAAATTTAAATAGTACATCCATAACTAAAAGGTTAGAAAGGGGTTTAGCAATTTTTGAAAAGTCCTTGATAAACCATCTATAAAATCCTGCATGCCCTGGAAATCCTCTAACAAGTTTAACAGATGTGGGTGGAGGCAATTTTTCAATGACCTCCACTTTGACATGATCAACTGCGATTGCTTTTTTTGAAATCTTGTGTCTAAGCATTATCCCTTCCTGCACCATAAAATGACACTTCTCCCAATTTAGAATAAGCTTAGTCTCCTCACATCTTTGCAACACCAAAGCCAAATTATGCAGGCATGAACAAATGATGAGCCAAAAATAGAAAAATCATCCATGAAAATCTCAATGTATACATCAACCATATCAGAAAAATGGCCATCATACATCTCTAAAAAGTGGTTGGTGCATTACAAAGGCCAAAGGGCATTCTCCTAAAAGCAAAAGTACCATATGGACAAGTGAATGTGGTTTTCTTTTGATCTTCTGGTGCAATGGAATCTGATTGTAACCTGAGTAACCATCTAAAAAGCAATAAAATTCATATCCTACAAGTCTTTCCAACATCTGATCAATAAATGGTAAAGGAAAGTGATCTTTTCTAGTGGCATCATTCAATTTCCTGTAATCAATACATACACACCATCCAGTAATTATTCTAGTTGGAATCAATTCATTGTTATCATTTTACTGAACAGTCATACCTCCCTTCTTTGGTACAACTTGCATAGGGCTCACCTAAGGACTGTCATAAATAGGATAAATAATTCTTACATCAAGTAGCTTGATCACTTTTGCTTTCACCACTTCTTGCATCTTTGGGTTCAAATGCCTCTAATGTTGGATGATGGGTTTGCATTACTCCTCCATTAGAATTTTATGCATGCAAAGTGAAGGGTTTCCTTTGATGTCTGTAATTTTCCAGCCGATTGCACCCTTATGCTCTCTCAATACTCTTAGTAGTTTTTCCTCCATCATATCTATCAAAGAAGAAGAAATAATCACTGGCTGAGAAGAAATTTCATCTAAGTAAGCATATTTTAAATGAGAAGGTAAAGGTTTGAGTTCAAGAATAAGAGGTTCTTCTATAAATGGCTTAAGCTTTTTGTTGATTTGTCCTAGCTCCTCAACTCTTGGTGAATGTTGCTTTGAGTAGGATGGGTTTGCCTCCATAAACTTTTCACAATCCTCTACATCCTCTCTCTTAGTTTCTCTGTTCCTTGGTTGAGTTAAGCATGCTTTAAGTAGATCTTCAACAATACTTTCCTGAAAAACTTTGTTTACCAACTTGTCAATAGATTCAACTGCAAAACAAGAATTAACATCCGAAGGATATTTCATTGCTTCAAAGACATTAAAGGTGACTTGATCATGTTGAACTCTAAGAATTAATTTTCCTTGTTGAACATCAATAAGAGTCCTTCCTATTGCTAGGAAGGGTCTATCCAAGACAAGTGGTATCCCCTATCTTCTTCCATATCCAAAACTATGAAATAGGGAAAATGAACTTATCAACCTTTATCAACACATCTTCCACAATACCCCTTGGATGTTTGATTGAACAATTAGTAAGTTGAAGTGATATTGTAGCTGTTTTGACCTTTCCCAATCCTAATTTTTTGAAAACAAAGAAAGGCATTAAGTTAATACTTGCACCCAAATCACACAATGCCTTTTCAAAATATGAATCGCCAATAGTGCAAGGGATACTCCCTAGATCTTTCATCTTTTGTGGTAGTTTATTTTGCAAGATTGCTGAATATTCCTCATTCAACTTCATAGTTTCATAATCTTCCAACTTCCTTTTGTTTGCCAAGACCTCCTTTAGAAATTTTGCATAGCTGGGCATCTGTGCTAAGGCATCTGCAAAAGGAATGTTAATATACAATTTTTTAAATACATCCAAAAATTTAGAAAACTACTTATCCATCTTGTGTTGTTGAAGTCTTTGAGGATAAGGGATTGGAGGCAAATAAAGCTTGGGATTGTCAAAAAATAGTTTACTCTTTCTTGCCTCTTGTGGTTGTTCAGCAACTTCCTCTTTTCTTTCTTTGGGAGTCTCTTGCTAAACATCTTCTACTCCCACTTGCTTTCCGCTTCTTAGGGTCACAGCTTTTACCTTTTCAATTGCATTTTTCTTTGTGTTGCTAGGCAAAGAACCTTGTTGTCTTCCTGATAACATATTTTCTACTTATCCTACTTGCATCTCCAAATTCTTCATTGAGGCCTCTTGATTTTGAAACCTCATGTCTATGTTATATATGAATTCTTCAGTGTTGCTCATGAAATTTGAGTGCTATTTGCAAGTTTGTTGACCATCTTTTCCATATTAGATTTTCTCTCCTCTAGTTACTTGAGTCTTGGTGGTGGCCTTACTACATTTTAATTGTTCCATGAGAAATTTGGATGATTTCGCCATCTTGGATTGTAAGTGTTGTTACATGGATTATTTTATGACCTGTTGAAATTACTAACAAAGTTAGCATTCTCACTAGATTGTGCAAAAGTGTTACCTACATGACAATCCATGCTAGCATGTCTTCCACCATAGAAATCACAAGTCACTTTCTGAATTTTCATTGTTGAAGCATTCATATTGTCTATCTTCCTATTCAATGCTTCAAACTGTGCAGTGAGTGCAATGAGATAGTCCACTTCATGCACTCCTACTAATCTTCTGATTGGTAGCATCTCAGTAGGCCACTGATAACTGTTAGATGCCATCTCCTCTATTAGTATGTAAACTTCTTCTAGCATTTTGTTATTCAATGATCCTCCTACAACTGCATTAATCATAGAACAAAATTTGGGCTTGTCCCATTATAAAAAGTTTGTACTTGCATCCAAATGGGTAGTTCATGATGTGGGCATCTCCTTAGCATGTCTTTGAATCTTTCCCATACCTCATATAGTGATTCATTGTCCATCTTGATGAAAGTCATGATATCATTAAGCTTCTTAGAAGATTTTGAAGGAGGGAAAAACCTTCCTAGGAATTTCTATGTCATTGCATACCAAGTTGTAATTGGGCCTACAAGAAGAGAAGAAAGCTAACTTTTAGCATTATCCTTAAGAAAAAATGGAAATAATTTCAACTTGATTACATCATCAAAAACTCTATTATATTTAATTGTATCATAAATTTCAAGAAAAACATCTAAGTTGCTATTTGGATCATCGCTCTGAAGTCCATTGAATTGCATAAATTGCTGAAGCATATGAATAAGAGATGGCTTAATCTTAAAATTATTTTCTTGAACTATTGGTCTTCTTATGCATGATGTTTATCCCTAAATAGTTGGACCAGCATAATCTCTCAAAAGCCTACATGGATTTTCAGCTATAGCCTCTTTAGCTACACTTGCTTCTTCCATCTTATTAGTCAGAATTGATTGTTCTCTCAGTCTTCTTCTGTAGGTACGATCAATTTTTGGATCAAATTTAACTAGATTACCTTGCTGGCTTCGTACCATGCACTAATTTCTGCACAAATAATAGAAACAAATTCAATCTAGAATTCAAAACAAATTGTAATAAAGAATCAACTAAACATATACCAATACTAAGCAAAAGAGAAACCAAAGTAATATCAATCTTGATTAGCATTGATATTAATATATTACTCACTGCCTTCCTTGGAAATGGTGCCAAAAACTTGTTAGCTCTCATGCAAATATACACAATCACAAGTAATAGACGAGATAAGTTGATTATCATTCCCACAAGGAAGTAGGTTATTACACATTAAGTACCAAACTTGTATCAAATCAATAACATTTGATTTAATGAAATTCAGTAGATGATATAAGAACTAAATCTGAATAATCAATGAAGTTGACAAATTGTAAGAGCAAAAGAAGAAATATCAATGGATGGAATATCTAGGAATTCAACTTCATCTAGCAAACCCACTTATATTAATGAATTGTATTGAGTAAATCATCATTCCTCTCATTGTCAATCGAATGCACTAAAGTATCTACCACCCTTTCTCAAGTGTTATGATAGGTGTGCCTATTAAAGTGATTTACTATGTCTCCATGCAAATATAAATTAATAAACCTGTTTAGCTTAAGCATCCAATTGGAATATAGGCGCTCGCTAGGTCATATTCACACAAATTGCACATGTATAATGGCTATCTCTAGACTTTATTGCATCATATGTTCTTTAGTTCAAGAGTCTATTCCTAATTCATCTCTCTCGAGTATAAATTAAGAATCTCAGTTCATACACATGGTAGCTAAGCACATACACGCATTAAGCTTAGAAAAGAAGAAATGATATGGAAGAAGATAATTTAACTCAAAAATTAAACATTAATGCAAGCTTTATTTCTAGGATCCATTTAATCCTAGATAATAGAAATTTAGAACTATTGGTCCTAGTAGAATAGGCCAGAGTGCAGATGAGGGGTGAATTGGATTTTATAAAATTTACGTCTTTTGACCCCTATTTGTTCAAATCCCTTTCTTTCTTTTGACTTACTAGAAACTCACTATGTTGGTTTTAACAAGCTTACCAAAAACTCTAACAATATTGGTTTTCACAAGCTCACCAACAACTTGAAAATATTGTTGGTTTTCACAAGCTCACCAACAACTTGAACAATGTTGATTTTCACAAGCTCACTAACAACTTAAACAATGTCGGTTTTTACAAG
Organism: Pouteria campechiana; assembly: GCA_036873735.1. Taxonomy (NCBI): domain Eukaryota; kingdom Viridiplantae; phylum Streptophyta; class Magnoliopsida; order Ericales; family Sapotaceae; genus Pouteria; species Pouteria campechiana. The sequence goes on from JAYJMB010050626.1 coordinate 21,186, forward strand.
CTCACCAACAACTTGAATAATGTTGGTTTTCATAAGCACACCAACAATTTTAATCCTAGTTTTTAAGCTAACCAGCAACTTTTACAAATGAAATAACTAAAATAAGAAATTACACTTTTTGACGTGTTTCTTGTTAAGTGCTAAGGAAGATCTTAAATGTAGTTCTTCTTGTCACAGAAGCTCTTCCTTTATGTTATGGAGAGATTGGCCTTGAAGGAGATGAAGAATGAAAGTTCTTTTGGAATGTGAAAGTGGTAGATCTTGGCCTTTAGGGTTTGCAAGATGATTTCTCTCTTTTTCTTGTTTGTATATTTTATTTTTTACTCTCTATCTTAATATAAACATCCCTTGAGTGCTCCTTAAATAGATCTTGAAAACATGATCGTTGGATGAGTAGCTTGAATTTTTTGTTACTTGCAATATTCAAATTTCTAACCGTTGGGCATCTTCAGGTGGTTTGGCAGGCGCCTAGGCCAAGCGGCTGTGAACCAGGCGATATGATAGGCAGCTGGCAAAGTAGCTATGGCTAGTTTTCTAGATTTTCTTCCAAGTAATTCTTGCTACTTCCTAGTAGGTGGCTGCCATATCGATCGTGCTCCCAGGCCGTATGCACAGGCAGTTGAGAACTTTGCCTGGCAGTTCATCTTTTGGTGCTTCCTTTCTTGATTTTTCTAACAGTCTACTAGGCAGTTTGCTAGGCGGTTGCTCCAAGTGGTTGGCATCCTTCAATTTGTGGTTTTGCATTTTGATTCTTTTTGAAACTTTGACATCTCTTATTTTAAATAAAAATGCATTTGTCACATGTAGTATATATGAAGTATATTTATGATTCATACTTTGTAATGGATATGTTTTGTAAAGTATATTTTTATTTATTTGTTTATATACACATGGTATTATTAAATCTCATGTATATACTATGTAATGTCAAAGTATATTGTTCAATTATGAATATCCATAAATGAGTTTACATAATTTGTAGATCATGGATATAATGTGTGCTTTGATAAAGAAAGGCACATTTAGGCATGTTTGTTACTCTTACATTTGTTAAAGATGTTTTCATGTTTTTCTATTTATGAAAACATACCTAATTGATTATTCACATATTTCTTTGAAGTTTATCAAACATTCTCTAATTATCCATTTATGATGTGCATACGTATGGATACTTTAATCTAAATATTTTATATAAACTTCATCTAATTATGCTTTCTTTCTTTCATCAGTTAATTACTTCCATGTATGACATGTATACATACATACATACATATATATATATATATAAGATCCATCATATGATAACGAGATGATTGCATAATGGATCATATGATTGTTTATTAGGTAATCATTGATATGCAAGGGGTTTTTGGAAGATAAACAAATATGAATGTATTTTGAAGTTTTTCTTGTAAAGTATTTATGTATTTTGATAATATGTTCTTTATAGCAAATCATTTGAAATCACATCAAAGTATACATGTATGCTTGCTATTGAAAGTTGGAATATGCATTAGAATACATATATTTTCTTCCAAAGTAATTTATAGTTGGATAAAAGGATTGGAAGATTAGATTCAAAGTTTCTGAATTATGTTAAGTATGTAAACTTCAGAATTTCTGAAGTAACTCTTTTGAGTTTTTGAAATGACTTTACAGCTTATTACTTGCCTTCATAGTTCTTGATATGACTTTAAAAGAGTTGATTGGATGTTGTAATTTCAGAGATTTAAAAGCTGTATGGGATGCTAACTTCAGAGTTTTCTGATCTTGAACAGAATGAAAGTATTATTTCAGAGTTTCTGAAACTACTTTAAGTGCAAGCCTTATGATTTATGAAAAATTATATTAGGACTTCTAAGGATTCAAAAATAGTTTCTGAAATACTATTAAAGTTTCTGAAATACTCCAAAAATATTCTGATGGTATCACATGAGTAATTCAGATACAACTTTTAGGTAATGTTCTTCTTTTTATAATTATGTGAGCATTATTATTTTAAGGTAATTAACTTATGCACATGGATCAACATGAATTGTATATTTTAGGCATATGTATAGTTCTAATTCTTGTTTTCCAATATTAACAATATCATTAGCATAGTACAAATCTAGTATAAGTTTTATTATCATCAAATCACTTATAATACATGTGTGGATCATTGGAGGTACACAATTCCAGAGTTTAAGTCAATTCTAGAGTTTAATTCAATTCCAGAGTTTAGGTCTACTTTGGAGGCACGCAAGTGAACTTCAGAGTTGCTGAAATGAACTTCAGAGTGAAAAATATTGCTTTGGAGTTCTCTGAAGTTAACTTTAGAGTAAAAATTCTATTTTGGAGTTCTCTAAAGTGAACTTTGAAGTAAAAAATCTGCTTTAGAGTTCTCTAAGGTGAACTTTGGAGTAAAACTTTTGCTTCAGAGTTCTCTAAAGTGAACTTCGGAGTAAAACTTTTGCTTGAAGTTTTTGATATTCCAGAGCAATTTTAGTGAAATTATCATAAATTTCTCATATGAACTCCAAATTTAGTGATTTTTATTGGATTGGATAGATAATTTTAAGATATACAACTTTTATGTTAATTACTTTTCTTGATTCGTCTTTTATTTTGAGTTATGAGCCTTCAAAGTACGACCTCTTGTGTTAGTGAACTTCGGAGTCACCAAGTTTGCTATTGAGTTTTTTGGAGAGAGTATCACTATTTTGATCATAAATTTATTCTATGAGCTCATAATTACTCCATTCTTTTTGCATTAGATAGATAATTTTAGGGGCTATAACTTTTATGTTGATCACTTTGTCTGAATCATCCATCTTCTATGAGTTGTGGGCCACAGTGACACCTTCTATCAAATGAAGTAGCAAACGAATGTGAAGCTCTACAGATAGTTGCACTATTTTATCCATAACTTTCTCACATAAATTTAGAATTAATGATTTTTTATGCATTGTAAATATAAGAATCAGGGCTAAAACTTTCATGTTGAATAAATGTTCCAAATATGCCTCCATCAGTCCCAAAAATTGCTTTAAAGTAACATCTTTTGTAATCTTCAGTTTCATTTTACATATCAATAAAACAAACTTTTTTAAGTGCAATATCCATTGAAAAACATTAAAAGAAGATCTTAAATATGTGAATTTAAATATAAAAAATATGATATATTGTGTGTTTATCATTCTATACATGCTTTGGAATTATCCTTTTATGCCATGCCCATGGATCATCTTTCAATGCAATTAAGCATTTTTCAACAATATCATCTAGCTATACTAGATAAATATTTCCGTGCCTTTTTCACTGAACAATAGATCATTATCTATACTGAATATATTACATATAGATGGTTCAAAGACGACTTTGTGACCTTTGTCACATAATTGAATGATACTTTACAAATTATGCTTGAGACCTTCTATATATAATACATCCTTTATGCATGCATTGAATAAACCATAAATTTTACATATCCCTTTGACGAGGCTTTTGTCATTGTTGTCGAATGAAACTATTCCTTCATTTATCTACTTTATTTCTTTGAATAACTTCTTGTTGCCAATCATATGTCTCGAGCAACCACTATCTATGAACCAGGTATTGCTAGACGTAGCTTTGAGACTTACTTGCATTCAAAGCAAGTTTTCTTCTTACCTCTTTAGTACCCAAGCATTGGGTCTAATGGTGTTAGTAGAATTGTGTGTGCTAGAAGTTTGCGTATAATCCTTGAGTTTCCATCTCATCTTTGCACCTTTTGCTTGCATCTTTTTGTCATAGCAATCATACGCTTTATGTCCAATTTTATTGCAAAAATTATAAGTATTTGGAACTTTACTTGGTGCGCTATATTCCATTTGTTTCTTTAGCCTAGGATAACCCATGAACCATCTAATATTTGGAAAGTTTTCTCTTTCTTCTATGACGTTCATTCCCTTGGACCATCTAGCAAATTTTAGTGATTTTTCATCATTAACTGTTTATAATAACCAAGTCCCTTTTTACTAGTTTGACCAATAATTCTCATGAACTTGGCCATAGATTCTTCTAGATTGGAGAATTTACTTAACATATTGTTTAATATCTCTATCTCCTTGTTTAGATTTTCAACTTTTTTTATAGAGATAGATTTCTTTCTACCATAATAGAATTTATTTTAATAGTTGCATCAAAGTATCTTTTCTTTTGATTGAATTTCTGGCCAAGTGATTCAAACTCATTGAAGAGAGAGTTCTATGATTGCTGTAATTCCTCAAAATTTTTGCATTTGATACAAGTTCTATTTGAGCTTGGAGAGTCAGAACTATAAGAATAATAAGAGTTTACCTTTGTCTCTAGCTCTGTTGTGCATTACTCTTTGATGGAGATTTGCTCTATGGATTTATTCTCCATATGGGCCATACAACATATTCTTGCTAGGTGTCTAACTTCATTGTCACCTTTCTCACTTGAGCTTGTCCTTGACGAGTCTATATCATTTACTTACATTCCTCTGGTTTGATTTCTTGATGATTTCTTAAAGTTTTTCTTTTCTCATCTTTGATCTTTCTCATTATTTACTTTTTCTTCATAAGGACACTCAAGAGACATGTGTCCGACCCCTCTATATCTATAACATTCAGATCCTTTACTTCTTCTATAGCAGTGATCTTTTGGTTCTAGGATTTTAAAAGTGCCCTCAATATCTTCATTACCTATTCAAAGCTCGTGACTTCTTTTTCCAAACCTTTCAAAGCATTAGTAATTTTTGAAAAATAAGCATACATTTTTTATATGCTCTCCCCTTCTTTCAACTTAAAATTTTCTAGTTCTCCTATCAATATATTCCTTCTAGTTCTTTTGACCTGTGAAGATCCTTCATATATAGATACTAATTTATCTTAAATACCTTTTGTAGTTATGTCAGAGGATACTCTATCAAACTTAAATGAGGATAGTCCATAGAATAAAGAGTTCATAGCGTTTACATTATATTGGACTGAGGTGACTTCCTCTTTAGTCCATGCATCTACTTCAGTAGTAGGAAGATTGATTCTAACTTTAATAGCTTTCCAAGATTCCATATCAGTGGCTATAATGAATTGCTTCATCCTTAACCAGTAAGCAAAATTGGTTCCATCAAATAGGAGTGGCCGGATAGATGATTACCCCTTGACGAATATTTATAATGAGGATGATGAGTTTGTTATTAGATCATTACAAGTGTTTCTATAGTCTGCTCTAATACCACTTATTGTTCTCGAAGTTTAGGCAAAAACCTAAGAGGGGAGGGGTGAATTGGGTATATAAAAATTTGCTAAACCCTTTAGGATTAGATGTCCCTCTAACAATCAATCTTATCACTCAATCAACCAATGTATAAGTAAATAAGACACAAAGATTTTTATAGTGGTTTGAGTAAACACTCTAGTCCACTCTTCCAAGAGCACTCTCCTCTTAGTGTCTTGGGTTTCACTATTTCCAATAGCAAAAATATAATAGTGCTCCCACCACTCTTCTCGATTCCATCTCTAGAGGGCATAAACACAATTCTCTTAACAGTCTTCTAGATTTCAGCTCTAGGGGCCATAAACAAATAGCTCTTGTCTGCACTCAGACAGTTATAGCTCTTCTTGAGTCTAGTCTCAACTACTAGCTAAAAGAATTTACAATAAATGAATATCAAAAGTTAAAGCATAAATATTTCTAAATAAGCACGGGGGAAGATTTATGAAATTCAATAAAGAAGTAAATGACCTTCCCAAAAGATAGTTAGGAGCATTCACAGAAAGTTAAGGAAGGTTTGAATACAATCTCTCAACTCTTGAAAGATGTAGAAGGTTTGGCGCCACTCAGTAAATGCTCTAAAGAGGGTATTGAATATTTTCTTCGATACTTGGCTGTTTTACTTATTCTAATGAGGCTTCATTTATAACTGCTTTGAATTCCAGCTGTTAGTGGTAGGTGAGCTCCATTAATGATAGAAGACCATTCTGATTAGCACATTTGAATTCTCTAACTTCTGTTTAATCCTTGTCTGCTGAAATGCTTGCACAACTAACCTTGAAGAAAATGAGTTCCAAATTCTTACTAAGTATCAATCAAAGAGTTATCGTAATGGTTGATTCTTTTACCAATTTAGAAAGGGCATCATTAATGCTAGATGAAGACCAACGATTAGCTTGTCCATTGCTCATCTTTGCTTATGATAGACAAAGTATCTGTTTAGCTATTCATCAGATAAAGTCTCTTCATCTTTTGGTTTGTCCATTGTAAGTAGCAGACGAATCATGGAGGTATCATTTCATTACATCGTTTGTTGGGTTGTCTGTTATAAGTAACAAACAAATCTTAGAAATGCAGATAAACTATCCAAACTAGCACTTTATCTTTTAGATTGTTTATTGAACTGTAGAAGCACAGATGACTTGTCGCTTCAGCACTTCATCTATTGAGTTGTCTGTTCTAAGTAATAGATGGACTTGTTGGAGTGCAGATGAATTTTCTTCAACTCTTCATCTATTGAATTATCTTTGTAAGTAATAGACAAATTTATATGTATAAACAAACATCATTACTTTGCCAGATGAACTCCATTGCACTGCCAGACAACCTTCACTTCTTTGCTAGATGACCTTCATTGCTCTGCCAGACAAATTTCACTTCTCCAGTTTTTTCTATTTTCAATAGATGATCATTAGCTTGACTATGGCTCACTTATGATAGACAAAGTCTATGGTACGCACACTACTTTGTATCCATTAGATATAATCTCCACTTTGATGAATGAACAAAAGCTCATTTGAATCCTTTTTATTTGAGCTTTTTCTATAAAGGTACTTTGTCTTTTACTTTTGCACTCATTCAAGCCTTGAGGCCTTAGAATATGTTTTCTATGCTCATTTTATTGTAAGGCCTAGAACTTGATTCTGCATACTAAAAGCTTGGCAACAACCATTAGCATATAATCTTTAATCAAGTTTTGATTATCATCGAAGCCATGCATTTTTACTAACACAGTCTTCAACATTTAATTGAAGCCATCTACCTCCAACGGGAAGAAATTTTTAAAGCAGTGTAAAGGCATTGCAGTGTAAATAAAGTAGGTTGAGGAAGCTGAGAGAAAGATGAAAAGAAGAAAAGAGCTTAAATGAGTAAGTCCTCCTCATTAGACAATGCTTCCTCCATGATATTCAGTCTCCATTGCGCTAATAGATGATGAGCTTCAAAGATCTATCATTATCATATTTGTGAAGTATTGATATCTTCTGTGCTTAAATTTGTAATCATTTTATGTGTAATTAAAATTTATACAAATCTGCCTAGTATAGACGCAAAGTGATGTACGCCTTGAACAGCTCCTCTCCTATCATGTCTTGAGTAACCACTGTCTATGTACCATGTGCTGCTTCTTATGGCTCTTAAACACAACCGCAATGACAAGGTCATGTTTTAATTTTTGGTATTCATTTATGAATAGGTCCAGGGGGGGTAATGGTAGCAAATTTTGGTACCCACAATTTCTTGGGTGCCACTAATCTAACATTGGGAGAATGAATAGTATTTGCTATTTTAGCTATGGCTTTTGGAACCCAAACCATGGTTTGTTTGGTCCTCTATTTTCTTCAAGAACTATAATTCTATTTATTTTGTTATTGACAATTTTTCTTCTTGGGTTTCATTCTCAACAAGGAGGCCAAGGTCTTTCTCATGGCATTGTTCTCTACCTCGACCTGCTTAAGTTCATTGATGGTAGATAATTTACTCTTGACCAAATTATTTTCATTTCTCAATATGGATCAATTATTGGTTATTTAACTATCTCTTTTTTTGTATCCTTATAATTGTCTTTTAAAGCCTTGAAATTAATATATAAATTTTCCAATTCTTCTACAAAATTTTAAGATTAAAGTTTAGAAGTTACTTCATCTCCATGGATGGCCATGAATCTAATTCTGTTGTGGTAGTCTTCTTGATCTCCTTTTATGATAGTCTGCTGAATTGTGTTTCATGCTCATTCTCACTGTCAGTGGTACTTTCATGAAGCATGTTGATGAGAATGCAAAATGTCATATTTTATTCTCCTAATACTTCATCTTTTGCACCTATTTGATTCCTAAATA
>JAYJMB010050637.1:0-49977 GCA_036873735.1 Pouteria campechiana
ATACTACCTGCCACTGTTACAGTAATTGCTACAGTAAAAGTGCTACAGTAAATGGGAGTGATGCTACTGTTCATATCGCTTGTCATACCCCCAGCCGCCTGCCATATTGGCTGGGGCCCAGGCACTAGTGGTACCACTTGGTGACCCCCAATGGTCAAAAATTTGAATGTTGCTCCACTAAATCAACTCCAACGGTCATGATTTTGAAAAATGTACTTAAGGAGAAGTGGAGGGCCGTTTCCAAGTAGTTGTTGCATTCATTTTGAAGATCCTTTTGATCTTTAACATTTTCATTCTTAAGCAACCAAAGGCCAAGAGCTTAAACCTTCTTAATACTCACATAAAAGCTTTCAACTTCACAATATTCATTCAAGGCCTTCTTCTACAACATAAAGGGAAGATTCTCAGCACCGAAAAGAGCTACTTAAATTATTTCTTCCCCAACACTCAACAAGAAGCACATTCAAAGTGTAATTCTTTCTTTCTTTCATTTGTGTATTTCTTGAGTTGTTAAAAACTAACCAAGAAGAGCAAGTCGATTATTGCAGAGATTGTTCTCATAATCGATTACTAAGTTTATGCTCCCTTAAGTTGGAATCAAGAAGAGTGCAAGGAGCACTAGTTTATGCCTCCTTGAGTTGGAATCAAGAAGAGCAAGTCGATTATTGGAAAGATTGTTCTCATAATTGATTGCTAAGTTTATGCCCCTTAAAGCTGAAATCTAGAAGAGTGCGAGGGGCACTTGTGTAATTTTATTTTAGAGAGATAGTGGAACCCAAGGCACTGAAAGGAGTGTTCTTGGAAGAGTGGAGTAGGGAAGGTTGCTCAAACCACTATAAAAATTATTGTGTGCTATTCATGTGTAATTGCTTTACTTTTTGCATTCAAATGCTTTATTGCTTACTTCATTACAACTTGCACACAAGCACAAAAAGGAGGAAAAGTAATCAAAAATGGGTTAAGCAAGAAATTTTTATAAACCAAATTCACTCATCCCCTCTTGGGTTAAGCTAAGCTTACAAGACCCAACACTTAAATCCTAAAATCATAAATGTATCCATAACTGAATCTACATTGATCTATCATGATAAACACCTAATAGATAGTTGTGTGATTTCAAAACTCTCAATAACAAACACCCAATATTTGAATTGGAATGCTTTTTATAAAAATAAGAAAATTCATTTCCCTGATGAACCAAAATCTCACATGATGAAATAAAGCAAATTAAAGAAAACAAGAAAAACAAAAATCAATGGGAGCAAAACAAATAATCACTTTGACAAAAGATCATAAATTACTTAGAAAGTTCAATCACATACCATAAGTTTACACAATCTATCAACAAAGAACTATCAATCTAACAAACAAAAAGTAAAAAAACTATTCTGCGAGAGCATCCACAACTGTCTCCAATTTTTCAATCTTTAGGTAAGTTGAAGCTAAATCTATTCCGAAAGCCTTGATGTGATCCATGGCTTCCATATAAGCCATGAAGTTTTTGGTTAGAAGATGATCAAAGTGAAGAGTTGTACCTCTGGCATGAAACAACTCCTCCTTCAATTGATTGATCCTTTTTTAGCAAAACTGAATTTGCTTTGTTAAATTGGAATTTCCATTATCTTCCTTATTTGGAACTTGCTTTGAAGGTGAACTTGATGACACCATGACTGCTCTAATATCTAATAAAACATCATCTTAGTTTTGATCTTTTTTAGACTTGACAGAGAATACAAAGCATTTGTTCACTTCCCAAGCAACATATTAAAGTTTCATAATTATGTATCTTGGTAATGACAACAGAAGAGATGCATTAACAGTATGTACATTAAGAGAAATAAGGGATAAATGACCATACATTAGCGATCCAATAAGGACCTAATTAGGATCATGCATTATCATATCATAACTATTGCATGATAGAAATGATGTTTATTAATCTTTTATGAAATATGATATACATGTATGAATTTCTTTTGAAATAATATGAATATTAGTATGGTGTCCTTTGTGTCTAAATGATGAACATTCTTAACCAACTATGTTTTGATAATGAGCAAAGACATGAGTTAAACATTAAAATACAAACAATTCATTCTCAAGCATTTTGCAAAAAAATCTTTCCATACTTAACTTGAGAATAATCTTAATGATGATCAAAGGAATAAATCAAGTAAATGCTTAAGAAAACTAAGTACATAAATCACAGATATACTTGATTGAAGAAAATAGAAAATTTAAAGTTTACAAGGAAGCTTTGGAGTCAGTTTTAGGTTTAAATTTCATTCCTTCAGAGTTACTCAAACCACTTCAGAGATAAGAGGTTAACGCTTCGGAGCCACAGGAATACTTTGGAGACAAAGGAACAACTATTCAAGATCATGAAGTCGCAAAGTGTCGGACTCAGTAAAAATGCATCGGAGCCAAGCAAAGGCATTTTGGAGCCACTGAAGTACTTTGGAGAAAGAAAGATATAATGTTAAGAGTATTACTATCACTTTGGAGTCATAGGCTTATTTCAAAGTTAAGTCACTTACTGTAGAGATAAAGAATTCCTTCGGAGTCACAAAACACTTACTTCGAAGATAAAGAACTCTTTCAGAGTCATAGAACATTTACTTTAGAGACAAAGAACTCCTTTGGAGTCCAGAACACTTATTTCAAAGACAAACCGGAACTTTGGAATTAAGTGAAGCACTTTAGAGTGGAGCCAAATAACTTTGGAGTCAACAAGTTATTTTAGAGACAACGAAGTATAGCCTTCAGAGTTCAAAGTTAGTTTCCTCGGAGTCATTACTTTGAAGATAGAAAAACTCTTCGAAGTTTGGAGACAATGTCTTTGGAGTCAACCTCCACAGTCCCAACGTGAGTCATTTTGGTCATGACATTTCAAAGCCTTCAAAACACATCTTTGGTGCATCCGAAGTAATGGCAACTTGTGTGAGCTGTGTGGAAATTTTTTTCTACTTAGAATTTTAGAAGATCTGATATTAGTTCATAGCCTCTGAAACAACGCAGAAAGTACAATGGTCTTAAATTTTAACATTTATTTGTATTAAATGTTTCTCACCTACCATAGCAGAGAAAGTCAAAGACCTCAAAGAAAGTCAGAGATCTCAAATATAAAAAGAGTTAAGTGAGATTGAAGACAACAATGATTTTCACACTAAAAAATAAGAGAAAGCATTTATTAAGTCTTTAAGGCTTTTCTTCCACAATTTCAACTCCTCCGTAGTTCATTCAAAGAAGCATCAAAGCCATTTATTTAACCACTTTTGAAAATTGAATTCTACTAATTTTATTGCTATATTACTTATGTTTACTGCTTTCAAACTTAGTACAAAATTAGTCTGACAAAGGCATTAATATTTGTACACTTTTATTTTTGCATATCTTTGCAAGTTTGAGGACTTATATCTATGTAGTGAAAGCAAGTAGGATACTTGTTGAATATTCATGTAAAAGTTTTTGGTGAACTTAGAAAACTAGTAAGTTATTGTTGAGCTAGTAAAACCAACAAGTGTTAATGGAACCTAAGTTTAGTAGAGAAGGTGAACTCAGAGAAGTGTAGTAGGAACCCAAGTGAAGGGTAGAACCACTATAAAAATAACTATCTAAGTGCATTGTGTTGTTTATAATTTCTTTAGTCTTGCACCTTGATTATCATCTAGCTAAAATTTTTAAAGATTCAATTCAACCCCCCGCCCCCCCCTTCCCCTCTTGAGTCACCATTTGAACAGGACCAACATGAATGTTGTGAACCTGCTATTTATATTGATAAAATCTTATCCTATATCATGGTTACTCTTTATATTGATAAAATCTTATCCTATATCATGGTTATAATTTTGAAATAATATATGAATTGAGGTGCAAAAAATTTTTTTTGGAACCCAACAAGGGAGTATAATCTAAGGTGGAGAGAGAGAGAGAGTTGTGTGTCAGTAGGGGAAAAGATTTAGGGACCCAACAAAAGACACACCTTAACATGACAAGGGGGGGAACTTAGCATAATAGTATCCATGAAATATTTGATTAACCTTTTTTATTCTAACAAAAAGGGGGAGAAAAATGTGAGAAAGACTTGTGATAAAAAGAAATGGGAGAAAAGAAAAATGAGAAAAATGGGACTCATGAGAAAGAGAAGTGAGAATTTTACATTAGAGAAAAAAGGGAGGGAGAAAGCTTATTGAACCAGGGTTGTTAGAGAAAAGTGTCAAACTCCATAAGTTTATAAATTTTAATTATTTAGGGTGAGTTCATCAATGGATCATTAGCACATTCTTTAAATTATCACAAGTCTTCAAGTTTTGTCATCAATAAAAAAGGGGAGATTGTAAGGATTATTGAATATGATTTTGATGACAACAAAACTTGTAATTAAGATATAATTTATGCTAACGATATATGCATGTTTAGTGTGCCTGAATTATGAACAAATATGCTTAGAAAGTATGAATGTTTATTTTATACAAGCATATATTAATGATATACTTAATCTTGATTATCATTCTTTAATATATTGAATCGTATGTTTGCACTATGCCTCATTGAGTTATCATATTACATGCCTAAATGATAATGCTTGTTATCTTCACTCCATAACATGCATAAAATAAGGATAAATATGTTATGATAAAATGATATATATTTAAAAGTTAACAATATAGCAAGTGCAGAAAACTGCTAAGTGCAAGACTACGACCAGCTACCTCAACCATCTGTTATTTTTCAGAATTAATTTAAAGATAGCATTTTTGGAAGAAAAGGAAGAAGAAAGCAGAGGCTTCAAAGATGAACTACAAGGAGCTTAGTTTGTTTGTAATATCCAATGAGAAATCTTTTCAGACAAATGCAAAGCAAAGACAAATCCAAGATGAAGACAACGATTAAGAAGTAGAAACTTCATTCAAGACTAAGTCAGAAGGAGAAACTCTACCAGGAACTTGGACAAATGAAAATGAAGGAGTCAGATAATGAAGCAGAACTTTATCTGTACCATGAGAAGACTAGACAAATGCACACAATGAGAACGAACTTCATCCAAGCAAAGAAAGACAGAGCATGAACTTTGTCCGACACTTACTTTAAACAAATATAGATAAAAAAAGAATTTGTCTTACTTTGTTTGAATGAAAAGACGAAGAACAGAAAGCAAAGTTTATCCTAGATAATCTAGTCTGACTTCGTCCGCACCATTAGAGTTCATTCGATACTAACTTTGAACAAATTACAAAGAAGAAGCTTTGACTAGTGGGCTTGAAATTCACCTGAGACTTACTTCAAATAAATGCAAATAGAGAGAGGCTGTGACTTTGTCCGAAGATTAATTAATCTATGTGATTTGCATCAAAATGACATATGTGCTTGTGCTTTTCATCTATAGACTTGTTTCAGTCACCATTTTTGGTAATAAATGGCACTGTTGGCTTTCCAACTATGACAAGTCAAAATCAAAGAAAAATACTTCACACAACTTATCTTCCTCTCTGTAAAAGAACAATGTTGTAGCAACTTAGGATGAATCAGAAGTAGTACACTCCAATGGTAGAAATTATAATGACTTCTATATTTATTGCTGCTCCCGATCCTGCATCCAAATTAACCCATTCTTCTCTAATGGTCAAAAATTTGTAGAGCTATTTAAGAAGAAGAGCTAGGATGATTTAAAGCTGGTGAAAGAGTATTTTTTAGTGATCCTAAACCTTTTACAAATTCTTCCACCCATGGCCAAGAGCTTTAACCTTCAAATATCCATTATATGAGCTTTAACCTTTCAAAATTCTATGGCCATTTTCTTTACATCATGGGAAGATTTTTTATACTATATAAAGCTACAAAAAGATCAAATCTTCTTTGGAGCTAAAATAAAATACTATGTAAAAGTATATAAGTTTTTTGGTAAACTTGAAAACCAAAGGGTTGGTGGTGAGATCAGGAAAACCATCAAGTTTGCTGGTGATCTTTAAAACTAGTGAGTTTGTGGTGAGCTTGAAAAACCACATTTTATGAATTATTGGTGAGCTTTGAAAAATCATCAAGTTTGCTAGTGATCTTAGAAATTGGTGAGTTTTCTAGTGAGCTTGTGAAAACCAAAAGAGTGCTGGGAGCACTGGTTTATGCCCCCGGAGTTGGAATCCAGAAGAGTACTAGAAGCACTGGTTTATGCCTCCTAAAGTGGATCTAGAAGAGTACTGAGAGTACTATTGTATTTCCATTATATGTTACATAGTAGAACACAAGGCATAAGGAGAGTGTGCTTTTGGCAAAGCGAAGAAGAAAAGTGGCCTGAGCCACTATAAAAAATTATGTTATTTGTGTGTGTGTGTCTAATTGCTTTACCTTCTTTGCACATTACTATTTTATTATTTATCATATTTATTGCATAAGCACACGAACATGCAAAGAGGGAAAGTAGTTCAATAAGGGGTTAAGCAATAATTTTTATAAACCCAATTCACCCCTCTCTTAGGTTAAGTCATCCTACAGGACCCAACATATTCATCATGTCATAATAATATGCTAGCAACATGAAGTCATATAGGTCTTAATATTTACATAACTTGTCCAAATAGATAAATTTAAACTTATATATATCACAACACTACCAAATATGAACTCTCCTCATAACAATCATTAAACATGGACGAAGTCACAACCTTTCCTAATCATGAGCCCCAACCCCATGTTGGGCTCCGTCTTCCAGCTTGTCAACTAAAAACCATAATAAAACAAGGTGAATCCGAGCAACTTAGTAAGTAGGTAAAAAGATGAAACAAGAATTGATAAAACAAGAATCAATGAATATTCCACTTAAAATCATGAACAATTTCATATATATATATATATGAATAAAAAACATAATGCACTTGGTGATAATGCAATGATCTTATATGCATAAATAGATCCCTATCAGGCCATCCAGGCTGCATGTCAATGGGCGTATCCATATCTTGTCATGCAAGCCACCACGCAAATAAGCATATCCATATTTGGCCATACAGGCCACCACGCTAGCAGGCAAATCCACATCCAACCATGTAGACCATCACACCAATAGGCGTATCCATATCTGGCCATGTGGGCCACCAAACTAGTAGGTGTATCCACATCCGACTATGCAAGCCACAATGCCAATAGGCGTATCCACATCCGGTCATGTAGGCCACCACGCCAATATATGTATCCATATCCGCCTACCCAGGCATCCTAGCCAAGCCATCACATGTCCAGGCCATCACGCCACCAAGGCGCATCTACCCTCATGGGTGTCAAAGCATAGCCATTCTGACGTTTTCGTACCTTATAGGTACTATCTGTGAGGTACTATCACCATACACGTGCCCTCCAGACACTCATGCCCTTCAACTAATATCTTCCTTTTCTTTATCAATGCTTCCAACTCCTCTAGGGAAACTAAATTTTCCATTGGACACATATTAACTCATCCAAATGTAATGCTCATGATTCATGATGCAATCCATGGTGTGGTTCCATATGGTGATACATCAAATCATACTATGCACCCATGTGCAAAATAGTCATAGGAAAATCCAGACACATGTATATTGTTCAAATCATTATGTAGCAAATCTCAACAAAAATTAAATATAATGCCTGAATACATTTTCATGAAATTCCAACTTGAAATACAAAGGGAAATAAAATCTACTTACCTTTATATGGTCAATTTCACCCTCTTTAGCCTTAAACTTTGGAATTCCAAGTCCAATTCAATGATCCCCAAATCCTATATGCAAATTGCATGTCCTATTACTATCTATATGCAGTGAAAGGTTATCATATATCACTAACTCCATTCCTAGCTCAAGGTCATAAAATAGCCTTTTTAGGGTGTATCCAATTGCTAGGATTAAAACCTGATTAAGGGATAATCAAAGGCATAATAATAACATTTAGTCGCACTACGCTCTTCTTAGCATCATTTCATCAAACATTAAAGTGCATCTTTGGAATTTCTTAATTCCAATAAAGTGCAGTACATGGATTTCCTTTCTAATTACACAAAACCATGTTTTAAAATAATTAATACCATCCTTTACACTACTTACAACAATATTATATTTCAAAATTCCATTCCTTCATTTTCCAACCTTCCAATACCCTAGGTCTTTATAAAACCCATTTCCTAATCTGAAATTCTAAAAATTCATTAGTTAAATTTATTATTTTGTAAAGAAAATCACTAACTTCTAGCTCTAGCTTTCTTCCACCAATCCTAGTAAAAAATCTCATTTGGGAAGTTTCCCAACTTTTCTTCCTTTTACTACTGCTCCAATAATCAAAATTTTATGTTTTCCTCTACTTCGATTAGCTGTAATCCATTCAATCAATGTCTTTCTTGCTAAAATTCACTGAATTTTATCAAGGATTTGGAAACCCCAAAGGGTTGGGACACATGGGAGGGTTGGGAAATGAGAATGGGCCAAAAGAGGGCTGGTGGAGCACTTAACAGTCAGATTTTTGGTGCTCCACCTCATCACCGTGAACCAGCATTGCGGCTCCACTTTTCGGCATCGCGGTGCCAGAATTTATTAGATGCCTTATTGTTATTGCCTCGCAAATCGATGCCACAACTCCACTTTTTGGCACTGTAATGCCAGAATCTGCTGGCCACCATGTTGTGCATAGCTCCTAAACTGGCACCGCGGCTCCAAAACCTATTGCCCCCTATTTATGTTCTATTTTCCTACTTCTCTACATATTTGTTATTTCTCATCTTTTGAACCTTTTTCCCATCTCATTAGCCAATAATTTCCTACATAGTTATAACATTGAAATGCATAACTAATTCCATTAATTAAATAGGAGTGATATCCTTTATGATTATATCAAGTTATATATACAATTTCTCAAACTATTAATGTACTAAGTTATACCATTCATTCCCAAACTAAAGAAACAAATTTACTCTTATCTCAAATTCCTTACCACAAAATGTCAATGGGTCACACTTTTCTTCCTCTATACCTGTAAAACAAGAAGAAATAATCACTGAAAAGAATGAATTATTGCCTACAGATGCATACCTTAA
Source organism: Pouteria campechiana (assembly GCA_036873735.1). Lineage (NCBI taxonomy): Eukaryota > Viridiplantae > Streptophyta > Magnoliopsida > Ericales > Sapotaceae > Pouteria > Pouteria campechiana. The sequence continues at coordinate 9,056 of JAYJMB010050637.1, forward strand.
AGAATGGGGAAATTACTTCAGATCCACTTCAACTAAGATTTTTTGCTTTGTTGAATCTTCATTAAAATTTTCAATCACCTCACTAGATATATCTTGTAGGAAGAAATCTAAAGCTAAAATTTTCTCATTGCCATCATGAGGTTTTCAATAATTTTATTCTGCCTCAAACACCCAGGAAAAGGGATAAGTGGATCATAAGGTGGTGGTGGTTTGTATTTGATTAGAGAGTTAAAAATTAGGAACACAGCTTTCCTTGAATTCACTTTCTCCTCCTCATCTACATAAACGTTGGAATTGTTAATCACATAACCAACTTATCATTTATTATGTTCCACTTAACATTATAATTACATTATCTTGCTTAGGCTGACTTGATGGCTTTCTAGGTGTGTGACTTTGCACAGCCTCTGCAATCTAACCCAACTATGTCTCCATCGTCTTCATGAATATCTCCAAGTTTTGAATTCTTATTTTAGTTGCTTGGATAAAATTCTGCATGGCATCCTCAAGCGTATGCTTCTTTAGTTGAAAAAAAGTTCTAGCTTGATTTTGATTTTGACTATTGCTCCAAGAAAAATTTGGATGACTTCTCTAACCAGGATTATATGTTGAAAAAGTTCATCACATTGGCTTATCCTGAGAAATTTGTAAAACCTTGACGAGAAGGACAAACATTGTATGAGTAACTAGAAATACCATAAATAGAACATACCTCAGTAGGAACGGGTTTTTTCTGGTTCATCATCATGGAGCATGTCACATTCATTTACTTTGCAAGCTTTCACATCTACGTAAAAAGCTCAATGTTAGAATTCACTTCATACATTCATCTGGACTTACCTCTAACACTTTTCTATTGCGAATTTACCCCAAGCATCTCATACAAATCATAAGTTTCTTTCAAGGTCTTCTCTCATAGCTCCACCTATAGCATTATCAACCATGGCTTGACATGGTTGTATCAGTCAATCATAGAAAAATTGAGTTAACAACTCTAAAAGAATGCAATGGTGAGGACATTGAGTCTGTAGTAGTTTAAATCTCTCCTAAGCCTCATGGAATGCGTCACCTTTCATCTGAGCAAAATTTGCTATCTTACCTCTTAGTTTTATAGTTTTAGCATGAGAATAAAATTTACTAATAAACTTATTGTAAACTACATCCCATGTAGTTAATGAACCAGGAGCTAATGTCATGAACCAGGTTTTTACTACATTCTTTAAGGTGTAAGAAAACATCTCATGCATAGTTGATCCTCAATCAATCCCAACAAAGGAAAAGTCTAGATAGTAGAGTAAAAATCATGCATGAAAGTTAATGGACCTTTTACAGCAACACCATGAAAAGAAGGAAGCATATTAAAGTATATATGTTTCAATGTTTAATTCTCGACATTGGCATCTAAAATAATGCATGAAGGCGATATCCTAATCGTGGGGTGTGCAAATTCCTTCATTAGTTGCTATGCTTGATTAGCTACTATGCTTGTTGAGCCACTCTATTCTCCATATTTTCTACCATCTATTCTTCTTCCTTGCAATCACAGCTCAATAAAAGAAAGAAAGATTAAACAACATAAAATACAACAAAGAAAAAGAAAAAATTGTAACTAAATTAATCAAATCAATTTGAGATCAATTCCCCAACAATGATGCCAAAAACTTGATGGTCAAATTCTAATTTCTCATAAGTGCACGAGTGTATAGCAGTATAATGTGTAAAGTAAGGGTTGATCCTATAGAGAAATGATCAAACAAAAACTATCCTAAAAGGATGTAGTGGAAACTAAGCAAATCAAAGTGTAAGGTGAAATAATAGAAAATAATGGTAATGAATAATATAAAATAGATCACAAGTTGTAAGAGTCTAGGGATCCGATTTCACCACTCAATAATATCTTATGTTATTGGGATGTTAGATTCAATTCATTATCTTGGGTTTGTTTCATCTAATATATTATTATTACAGTTAGGTGTCCAGGTTTAAATCAAGTATTTTCTCTCATTCCAATTACCTATGGCATGTAGTGTAATTGAGGTTGAAAACTCATGAAGATAAGAGGAACTTAATGAAACAAGTAGAATAGTTTAGCATATGGTGTCTATATTAATCATCTACTCATTCATTCAAAAGAGCTCTTAAAACATGGTTTAGCATATGGTGTCTACCTTAATCATATTTTCTCAGATAGTTAATCTAATTCATGAAATTGGTGATTAAGCAATTAAACAAATTAGGTGACTACAATAAACACAATGAATAAAATAAGATAAAATTAAATTGATAATCCAATAATCTCAATTAACAAAGAATATCAATGAGGGCTACATCATTACCCTAGAAAAAGAAAATCAGTTTATGCTAAAAAGAAAAAGAAAACCCTTCAAAATATACATCTGCAGAAGAAATCTCCCTCTTTCTCCCTTGCAAATCTTTTCTCCAATTCATGTACCACCTTTTTTTCTACAAAAGGTCTCTTGCTTCTGTGTTAAAAACCTTTTAACTAATCCAATTTAGGGTATGTTGCACCTCTATACAAATTCCCAAAGTGGTTTTGTGCATAAAATATGAAAAGTACTTAAAATATCACTTTTTTGCACTTACTGGGCATTCGGGCACCTAATCTCTGTTAAAAAAAGTCAAACTTTCAGCAAATGGGGCATTGGGGTGCCCAAACTCTGTTCATATCAAAGCAGTTATAGTAGTTTAGCCATAACTTTCTCATACAATATTAAAATAATATGATTCTTGATTTTTTGGATAGATAATTTTAAATCTACATATTTTATGTGAACACTTTTTCCATATTAGCTTACATCTATTACAAAAATTAGCCACAAGTGATATATTTTATCATCTTTAACAGTTTTAACATGTGAAATAGTAACTAACTCCATTAAGTGCAATATATAATCAAAACTCAAAAAATTAAATCAATTGAGGATCCAAATAATGTGAATTTAGGTATTAAAATATGGTAAAATATAAACTTATCAGGCATCATAATTTGCATGTTGTATCAATATGTTTTCATTTTGAACTATGGTTTAGAGGACCCTATGTATTTGATGCTTTGAACTCCTAGTGAGAATCTAATTTTTAGATATGAGTGTTAGAAAGATAAGCTTGGTGCTTGTGTTTATATCTAAGATGGTTTCCTAGTAATGCAGATGCTATTATTGTGTGCTAAACTTGAATTCCCCTTTGATATGCATTCTTTATGATTTGCATTGATCTTTGTTATGGCTCATATGCCATGCTAGGCATGAGTTGAATTTTAGATGATTAATTTTAGTAGTATGTATTATTGGTTAGGCCTTAGGGGCATGTTTGATGAAATATCTTAATTATGTGGGTGATGATATATTTTAGTGATATGATCTTTGTGACCATTATGATGTGTGAGAAATATTCACTTGTGTAGTGATGCCTTAGTGGCTTGTGATTATTAATGTATGAATTATTGGGTCTTTATGACCAGTATGATGTGTGAGAAATACTCACCTATGTGGTGATGCCTTAGTGACAAGTGATTATTAATATATAAATTATTAGGTCTTTGTGACTAGTATGATGTATAATGAGTAGTCGCCTATGTTATGATGCCTTAGAGGCATGTGATTATCAATTTATGAATTATTGGTTTTTTACAACCAATATGATGTATAATGAGTACTCACATGTGTGGTGCTGCATTAGTGGCTTATGATTATTAATGTATGAATTATTGGATCTTTATGACTAGTATGACGTATAATGAATATTCATTTGTTTGGTAATGCCTTGGTGACTTAAGATTATAAATGTATAAATTATTGGGCCTTTGTGACTAGTATGATGCATAATGAACACACACCTATGTGGTGATGTCTCAAAGGCTTGTGATTATTACTGTATGAATTACTAGATCTTTATAACTAGTATGATGCGTAATAAACTCTCGCCTGTGTGGTGATGCCTTAATGACTTGTGAGGACAAAGAAACAAAAAATATATATAGACATATATATGGATGTGAGATATGTTGCATTGTTATGGACTTGAACATGTCATTTCACTTGACTATTTACCTTTGTTTTCCATCTTACCAACTTACTAAGTTTGCCCAAACTCAAGCTATTTTCCTTTATGGTTTTTAGTTGACAGAGCAGATGGAGGAGCCCAACCAAGGGTTGGCGCTCATGGCGGGGTCTAAGTGGGTTGCCTCACATTCACAGATGACTTGGTGGATCCCAGGGATCTCATTTTGATTAATTCATAGTTATTATTTATTTTAAAAGATTCAAACTATGAATTTGATGTATTAGATTATGTAGGAATATTGTACTAGACATGTCATAATTTCTGGATCTATATTTCATGCTTTTAGAACCATTATATCCTAGGTGTACTTGTGAATGGATTCTATTATAGGTCCAAGGAAGCCATGTGTCATTACCTTGTGATTTTTTTCATTGATTCTGGGATTACATGTATTAATATGAGAATTGTGGAACTGGTGCAAACCCTCATATTACAGGGGAGACTTTGCCAGATTTTTCTTTGGGTCACTACAAAAGTAGTATCAGAGTGCAATCCCAATATGTGATAATAATAGCTACTGGGCCTGAGCTATGGAATAGACATGAAGCATATAAGCTTGTGAATTAATAGGACAATGGGGGAATGCTAGTCTAGGGAATGAAATTAGAGACCCTACTGGACCTGAGCTATGGAATAGACATGACACATATAAGCCTGGGAATTTATAGGACAACGGGGGATTGCTAGTCTAGGGAATAAAAGTAGAGACCCTAGGTTGATTAAATGCATGTGTTGTCTCTATGTTGATTACTTTACTTTAAACTTTAAATGATTGTGTATCATTAAATTGGTGTAGTGATGGCACCAAGGAAAAGGGAAGGCCCCTATGATGGAAGAAAAGTCAAAGAGGCAGACTGTTCGGGCAAGGACCATGAGAATTGTTATTTGTGAGGCTCAAGTGGAGGATCCTAGGATGAAGGAGCAGACTAATCAGGCGAATGTTTCAAGGATGACCCAGAATGAAGAAAGTAATGAGGTTTTGAGTGAGCTAGAGGAGAACCACATAGATATGGGGTAGTCAAAGGCGGAGGCCGAGAGAGGATTGATAGTTATAAATATAGGTAGGCTAGAGGTGATGGGTCCTAGTGGTGGGACTACTCCACTAGTACAAGTAGTGATGCCCGAGTTGGGTTCTATGATGAACATGATGATGGGTATAATGCAGACTCTTCAGGAGCTCATGCAAGCATAGAGGAGGCTAATGGGGGAGTCTATAATACCAACTGAGCTACGAGAGGCTAGGCAGATGATGGGGTAGAATAGTATGAGGGGACATGTAGTGGTCTTGGGCCAGACATCACAGGGACAACCTGAGCTTAATTTAAATATGAAAGACTTCCATAATATGAAGCTTCCCATGTTTAGAGGGGAGAAGGACTACAAGGTAGTGGATGAGGGGTCTCTAGGATGGAGAAAGTTTTCACATAACATGAGGTGTCCTAAGGGGCAGAAGGTCCCTTATGCGGTTTATAAGCTTGAATGCAATATTGAGCGTTAGTAGAACACTAAGAAATAGTCTCTACATAATGATGGTGTGCACATGACATGGGTAGATTTTCAAGACAGGTTCTTATGTCATTATGTGCCAGCTAGGGAGAGGACTTGGAAGGTTACAGATTTTATGTCCTTATATCAAGGGAAGAAAACAGTTGAGGAGTATGATGAGCAATTTATATCATTGGCTTTGTTTGTGCCATGGGCACAAATGAACTCCATGGAGATGACTAGGAAATTTCAAGAGGGTTTGAGATTGTCCATCAGGTGGGATGTTACTCCTTTCATGTTGACTAGATATGAAGATATCTTGCAGCACTCGTACAGTGAAGCGAGAGGAGGAGCATAATAAGATAAGAGATAGAAAGCGTGGTGCTAGGGATAGTGGCTTAGGACGTAGATAGAAGCTCAAGGCTAGTCAGGGAGGTGGTGCACCCTCTAGGAAGGTATGTTACAATTGCAAGCAACCTGGACATTGGATGGCAGTGTCCACTAATTTCTAGAATGCAAGGAGGACATATGGCTATGCCAATTGAAGGATAAGCACGAGGAACAGGTCATATGTCAGTATAGACACAGGACAAGGGCCTAAGAGGCTAGTTACATGCTTCTTTTATGGGGAGCTAAGTCATATAAGATGTGTGTCATTTGCTGTAGGGTGGAGATGGAGGTGCAGAACTGCAGATGCCACAACAGCCTATGCATGGAGTAGCGCAAATGAGAGGTAGAGGACCATACTAGGCACCAGGTTGCCAACATGGGGAATAGAGGCCTCAGGTTACAGTAGTGATACAGGCAACCAATGCTCAGGAGGCTCACGAAATGGACAATGTGGTCACAGGTAACCTCTTTGGTTACAATTATATGACATATGTTTTGTTTGATCCTGGTGCATCATGATCATTTGTATCTATAACATTCATGGATAGAGTTAGTTTGCCTAAATATCCTATGCATAACATTGTGAAAGTATCTACCCCCTTGAGAAATGTTAGCATGACTATTGAGATATGTTATTTTGTTTCCATAGTGATTGAGAGTAGGCAGTTTTATGGTGATTTGATTGTGTTGGACATAGAGGGGTTGGATATCATCCTTGGCATGGATTAGCTAGCGAAATATGAGTCTATGTTGAATTATAGAACCAAGCAAATAATCTTAAGGACTCTAGATGAAGTTGAGATCATCTTTAGGAGTCTACCTAAAGGTGAGTTGCCTAAGCGTATCTCAGTAATGGGAGCCATGAGCTTAGTGTGAAAAAGGTGTGAGGCATACTTAGTGTCTATCATGGATGTTCTTTTAGAGCATAGGTTCTTAGAGGATATACCTATGGTGCAAAATTTTCCACATGTATTTCCAAATGAATTACCAGGGTTACCTCCAGAAAGAGAAGTGGAGTTTGGTATTGATCTTCAACCCAAAGTTGGACTAATATTGAAAGCTTCATACCAAATGGCGCCAATAGAGATGGTCAAATTAAAAGTGCAGTTGCAAGATTTAATAGATAAGGGGTTTATCATCTTAATATGTCACCATGGGGGGTGCCAATATTATTTGTAAAGAAGAAGCATGGAAGCATGAGGTAGTGCATCGATTACAGAGAACTTAATAAGGTGACCATCAAGAATAAGTACCCATTCCCCGTATTGATGATCTATTGGATCAGTTGCAAGGGGTGAGGATGTTTTCTAAGATTGATTTGCAATTGAGGTATCATCAGATGAGAATTAAGTCTACAGACATGCCTAAGACTGCCTTAAGGATAAGATATGGGAACTATGAGTTTCTAATGATGCCATTTGGTTTGACGAATGCTCTTGCGGCCTTTATGGACTTAATGAATAGGGTGTTTAGACCTTATTAAGATTAGTTTGTGTTTGTGTTCATTGATGACATCTTCATATACTCCAAGAGTAGGGAGGAGCATGTGCGCCATTAGAGGGTGACATTGTAGAAGCTATGGGAAGAGAAGTTATGTGCTAAGCTTAAAAAGTGTGACTTCTAGATGAACAGTATAGCATTTCTAGGTCATGTGATCCCCAGAAGATAGAGGCAGTGGTGAACTAGCCAAGACCAAATAATGTGACAGAGGTGAGGAGTTTCTTGGGTTTGGTAGGATATTACTGAAGATTTGTGAAAAGGTTTTCCACAATTGCAGAGCATATGACTAGATTGACTCATGAAGGAAGCAAGTTTGTTTGGATTAATCATTGTGAGGAAGCTTTTTAATAATTGAAGTGGTGATTAGTGGAAGCAGTTGTGTTGATATTGCCATTAGGATAGGGAGGATTTGTGGTTTATAATGATGCTTCAAAGAAAAGACTTAGCTGTGTTAATGAAGAATGGAAATATGATAGCATATGCTATTAGGTTTCATGTGTATAATTTTGATGACAACAAAACTTGTAAAAGACTTGATTTATGCTATTGATGCTTCTAAGAAAGATATGTTTGAAATATATACGCCATTGGGATATCATTTATGTAAGCATATATACACATCTTCATTTAAGTTTTGATGCTTTAGAAAAAGGAGAAATCATCTTTATTCATATTGTTTTCAACTTTGTTTATCATTTCATAATGCTTTGGATCATATGCAAATGTGCTTCATAGAGATATCTTTTTACATACATGAAAAATAAGGTAGTGAACCATAATGCATTCAATCTGGCTTATCATATTGCAATTATCTTGGATCATATCCAATTATGCTTAAATGAGTTTTCATATTGAAAATACGAACATTATGATTTAAAGTATATATCCATGCTTTATAACTTATGCAAATTTTATGTGGATAATTATATTGTAATTTATAATGAAAAATATAATAAAAAATATCAAATTAACAAAAGTGCCAAAATTTCTAAGTGCAAGAGCACTGCTACAGTATTTGCTATAGTGAACTACTATAGTAAATTGCTACAGTAGCTTTGGACATTGAATTTTGGACAAATTTGTGAATTCAGATATTGTGGAACTAGCTTTAGACAAAATTGTTCATGACTGCTATAGTAAATTGCTATAGTAACTTCAGACATTGAATTTTTGACAAACCCATGATTTTAAACATTATGAATCTAACTTCGGATAAAGCGCTATTTGTGACCGATACAATGATATGTTACAATAATTTTTGGACAAATCCCAACATTAAGTCTATCCAAAATTTAACTTTGGACAAATTTGTGTTTTCACTGTTGCTACAATGAATTGCTATAGTAAAAAATCATTGTTTTCAAATGTTCAAAAAATTAATGGTCTACAAAAGTTACATTTCGCAATGATCTTCTTTCAAATGATCCATAACCTCTCTGATTGTATAAATAGGCAATCCATTGAAAAGAAAGATGATGCTTAGGGTTCAATAAGCTAAATAACAATTAAATAATAAGAAACTCATTCAAGTTTCCCATGTGTATTCACTCCAAAGTGCTGCCAAGATCAAAGAACTTTAAGGCCACATCAATACCACTTCAAGGGAGTTTGAATTCACTATAATATACTTATTGTTTTATCATTTGTATTTGTGATTTAATTATGTGTATCCATTAGCCTAGATTAGAGGCATTCTATTATTCACATTTATAAGAGTTTCCAATTAGTTCTAGGAAACCAAATTGAGGAGTTGCTGGTTAGCTTTTGAGAAACCAAATTGCATAAGTTGGTGGTGAGCTTGGGTAAACCATCATTGTATAAGCTACTTGGTGAGCTTGGAAACTAAAAAGTTTATTGGTCAACTTGGAAATCAATAGTTGTAGAGTTTCAAAAGAAATAAAGAATGAACTGGAAGCAAAGTAACACAAGCAACTTATAGGAAATCAAAGCTTCCCAACTTTATCATTAAGGAAATAATGCCGCAATGCACACTGTACAAGACTTGCCCACGACCCTTCACCATGAGACTTGTCCTTGCAACTCGAGTTCTAGTCTCTTACAACTGAGACCCCATGGGATTATGTAGTACACAAAGCCTAACCAACTAGGACACATGTTAGCTTATCCTCTAGCCACATGTCCTCAATTCCCTCATGTAGATACACATGTCCTACATCTAAAGGTGCTGTGTGACCCTTCTAGGACACATGACCCACTCTCCCTCTCTTTATGGGAGAGGTGGGCTAAGTCCTCCCCTTTTTAAGGAAGTGCTCCAACCACTAAGGATTTGGTCGAAGCCCTTGCCACATGTGCTCCATGTGTGTGTCACATGTGCTGTGGAGGTCACATCACTGCCACATCATCACATGCCAATTGGAAACCTGGGAAAGCCATCCACTCAAGTTGTCCCATCTGATCAGCGTCCTTCTAGTCCACTACTTGTACCAAGCTCATTTGGCATCATCCTTGCTGCATCTATCTAGCAAGAACCTCAATGCATCGATGCCTCAATTCCTCTTGATCTGCAACATTCATTACTGATGCATGCTCCATGTGATCCACATCCATGATGCAACTTGCATTCATGATCACACACTTGGAACCGTCTCATGATCCCACCTTGGATTAGCCTCACGATCGCGCCTAGGAGTCATCACACAATCTCGTCTTAGATCTACACTACGATCCAACATAAGACCATCTCGCTTCACTCGCATCATGCAAGTGAATTGCATCACTTATTCGCCAAGCAATCCGCAATATGGGGGTGTAACAAACTGATATGATCTCGCCTTGGATCTACCCCACCATCCAACATGGAACTTGTCCTAATGGTCATTTCATACAAATTTTGAAAAAGGTGTTTCAATGACCATTTATCAACGGTCTTCCTCAAAATGGTCAAGAATTTTTCTAGAGCTTATAAATACAAGTTCCATTGAAGAAAAGGAAGATTCTTTGAGCTAAAAATGTTTCATTCACAAGAAAACTAAAACACTTCCAAGTGTATTCACTCCACTACTCCTCAAATCTCAACAAGATTTGAGCTATATCAAATCCAACTTAAAAGAAATCTGAAGTAGTTTGCTTTCATTGAGTAATGTTTACATTTAAGCTTTATTTTGCATACATTTTAGCCTACTAAGAGGCATTTCTTTGTACATCTTTATTTTCATTTGGATTTTGAGATTTTTGCTAGCAACGAAGGGTTATGCTTATAGTAGTATTATATTGTAAGAGTTCCTTGATAAGCTTGGTAAAACCATGCAGTATTATTAAGAGTTTCTTGATATTTTAAAGAAACCAATGGAGGTATAATTCCATGGTGGATAGTGAACCCAAGATTGGGATACCTTGGAGAGTAGAGTAGATTTCAAGTTGGTCTAAACTACTATACTTCTTTATGTGCTTCAACTATTATCATTTTTGTGCCCTTGCACATCCATTTAGTTTCCTAATCTCATTTGGTTTTGTGCTTTTCCATACACCCTATTTTTTATACCAATAATTGGTATTAGAGTAGGCATTGAAATTTAGATTTAAGTTTCTTAAATTTATACCTTAGTGTGATCTCATATGGCAAATAATTTTGGTGGAATCATAGAGGGTCAATTGATCATTAGACCTCCTTATTTGATGGGGAGCATTAGAAGTTGAGAATGAAAAACTTTTGATTGCCAATGGGTAATAGTTGTGGAAGATTGTAGAGGATGAAATGTTGCTCTGTAACTCAGAGGCGAGTAACTAGACTATGGAGTAACCTATCTTTCTCCTTTTGAATTTGAAAAAATTTCCTCATGTGTTACTGCAAGGATGATTTGGAACCATTTGCAAGCAGCTCATGAGGGGATAAGCCAATTAAAGGAAACTTAAAATCAATTTTCTTGTCATGAATATAAAATGTTTTGCATGTACAAGGTTGAGTCCATTTCTAAAATATTTTCTAGATTTTCAAGACTCACTAACAACCTAAAAGGTTTAGGCCAAGAGATTTCTTATTCTTAGCAGGTAAAGAAGATTTTGAGGTCTCTTCTGGAGGAATGGATGCCAAAGGTTATTGCAATTGAATAGGCCAAAGACTTAAATAATATTTCTGTTATAGAATTGATTGGGTCATTAATGATCCAAGAAATTTAGAAGGAGGAGAAAGAAGGAAAGAAAAATAAAAATTATGCTTGAACTCATCTATAAAATATTTTGCATGTATAAGGGTGAGTCCATTTCTAAAATGTTTTCTGGATTTTCAAAAATTACTAACAACCTAAAAGGTTTAGGCCAAGAGATTTCTTGTTCTTAATAGGTAAAGAAATTTTAGGGTCTCTTCTTGAGGAATGAATGCCAAGGGTTACTGCAATAGGCCAAAGACTTAAATAATATTTCTATTATAGAATTGATGCAGTCATTGATGATCCATGAAATTTAGAAGCAGGAGAAAGAAGGAAAGAAAAAGAAAAATTATGCTTGGACTCTTGATGAGTCATTTAGTGAGGTGGAGGAAAAGATGTAAAAGTTGTAACATCTCTCACTATGAGAATTAAAAATTGTTGAAGAAGAAGAAAAAGAAAAATGTAAATTCATTAGAATACTATAAATGTAAATTCATTAGAATACTATAAATTTAAATTAGAAGAAGATAATAAAGAAGAAGAAGAAGAAGAAGAAGAAGAAGAAGAAGAAGAAGTACACTATTGTATAACTACTTTCAAAAAGAGCTAAAACTATGGCTCTTCCACCTTGGATCAACAAAGAAGCATCATATTGTTTGAGGAAACTCCAAGTAAGTGAGGTAATGTATTTCTAATTTTATGCATTTATATTTCACGGTTTTATTTTTGGCTTTCATTTCTTTATTCTCTTATAAGAAAAGCATCGTACATGTGGTTATGTAAGAGGAGCTATAAGGTTGATTAGCTCATAATTTATCATATTTTAATACCAAAATTCACATATTCTAGATCCTCTATTGGCTTGATTTCATCCATATTATATCAAATATTGTACTCAATGGATTTAATTTGTGTTTCAGATAAATTGGTTGAATTTAGGTCAATTTGAGTGAAAACATGCTATTTTTGGCAAAGCAATCTTCATGGGGGGACATTTCCAAACAGATAATTGATGGACATTTGCAAGTAGACAAGTAAGAAGAGCTTTGGAGCAAGAGAGATCTTTGGAGAAAGTTGTTGCCACTAGAAAATTTTCTTTTCTTTCTATTTAGTTCATCTTTTTGTATTTGAAATCAACATTCAATTTGAATTCATGACAATATTTTTTAATCTTTCAGTTGATTTTAATTCAAATATGATGTTCTAAATTTCTTTTATCTAGGGTTAGATGGATCCTAGTAATGAATCTTGTGTTGATGTTTGATGTTTGAGTTTAGTTATCTTCTTCCTCATTATTTCTTCTTTTTTGCGCTTAATGCATGTATGTGATTACCCTCCATATGCATGATCTAAGATTTCTAATTCATACTTGAGAAAGATAAATTAGGAAAAGACTCTTTATGATGCAATGAAATCTAGAGATAGCCATTGTATATGTACAATCCATGTTAGTATGACCTTTCGAGTGCATATATTACATATGGATGCCTAAGCTTAATGGGTTTATTGATTTAGATTTGCATGAAGACATATTAGATCACTTCAATAGACAACCTATAATAGCACTTAAGAAAGGGTGTTAGATACTTTAATGCATCCGATTGACAATGAGATGAATGATAATTTACTCAATACAATTCTTCAATACAAGTGGATTTGCTAGGTAAAGTTGAATCCCTAGATACTTCATCCATTGATCTTTCTTCCTTTGCCTTGCGATTTTTTAACTTCATTATTCTGTTTAGGTTTAGTTTTCATGACAATTATTGCAATTCATTCAATCAAATAATATCAATTTGATCTAAGTTTAGTGCTTAGTGTGTAACAACATAATTCCCCGTGGGAATGATACTCTAACTCATCATATCTGTATTACTTATGACCATCTATACTTACACATGATTCAATAAAGGTTAATTATCTAATGCTTGGACCCATATGAAAATCATATGAACTAAATAACTTTGGTTTGAAATAAGAAATCAAATTCTTTTTTAATCCATAGTTGCATTTTCATTCCTATCATCTAAACTATGCACCTTTGGGGGAGTACTTCATTTTTCACATCTAAATCCTCAACTCCTATGTTTTGAATTGAATTTAAGTAGAAAAAGGGAGTAAAAAGTTGAGAAACTTGTTTCAAAGTTGAAGTTTTAAATCTCTCACCCCCTAGACCTTTTTTATTATGATAAAAGAGGGGGGAGGGGGGGGGATAATGATATGACTTATTTTGAATTTAAGGAAAAATGATATAAAGAGGGGCCTTTTAATTTCATCTATCTGAAAATGCAATTATAATTTTGCTGAATTTCTATGCTTAATGTAATTGAATTATAACTATTCATTCACAATAGCATTATTCTCATTCTGTGTAAATTATAGTTGATGTGACTTATTTTTAGTTGCAATACAAGCTTAAATCAAAGTGTATCACATTGAAGGTGTCAGTTTTAAGAAGTCAACAACAAAGTGGTTGTTGTTATTGTTGCTGTAGGAAATTAGATACCTTTGATGTACAACTTTATCATGGGGCACCTGTTGTTGTTTTAGTAGGAATTGGATACCTTTGATGTACAACTTTATCATGGGGCACCTGTTGTTGTTTTAGTAGGGAATTGGATACCTTTGATGGACACCTTTATCACAGTGCACTTATTTCTCTCTAATCATGATAATTAAGGCAACAATAAAATGAGGGCAATGATAATTGCACATCTATTTGAATAGGAGAATTAACAGTGTATAAACAGTGTATAACAAGGCTGAAAAAACCATTATTGTTGTAGAAAATTAGATACCTTTGATGTTCACCTTTATCATGGAGCACCTGTTGTTGTAGGAAATCACACACCTTGGATGCACACCTTTATCATGGGGCACCCATTTCTCTCTAATCATGGGAGTTAAAGCAACAATATAATGAGGGAAATGCTAAATGGGCATCTGTTTGAGTAGGACAACATTTAACAACACATAAATAGTGGATAATGAAGCTAAAAAGGCCATTTTCTGGGTTGTCTTCCTTAGAGATGTTTCTATGCTTTCATTGCATAGTTTGGATACCTTTGATGTACACCTTTATCAAGGTGGCATTATTGTAGGTTCTTTGCTATATGAGATAGTCAATGCATTATTTCCTTAGGCATTGTTTTTTGCCCTTTTGAGCTATGTAAAATTTTGTGGCATTGCTTGTTCTGAACATAATTTCCCATATATTTTTCTGCAAATTAAGGGATAAAATTTTGGAGTGCTTTGGTGGGAAATATCATGATGAACCTTTTAAATTTTTTTTTCTAAAATGTAGACTTTCTTAACAAGTGTGTGAAAATGAAACAAATTCTTAAGGCTCATTGAATAGATAGATAGGTAGACTTTGCATTTCATTCATTTGTATGTATTTTTATTGTCATAAGTTATCAAGTTCTTGTCATCATCAAAAAGGAAGAGATTTTTGAGTTTACATGTGTAGTTTTAATAACAATAAAACTTATCCATAAGTTAAATTTAAGTTAATTAAATTTTACTAAATTTTGAAGTGATAGAAGAACCTATAAGAAAGCAAACATGGGCAAAAGAGGTCTGTCGAATCCATTAGAACCAAGTTTATACATCATAGGACTGACAAAGGAAGCAACAGATAAAGGCCCAAAGGTGACAGAAGTTTTTCATAATCTCTAGAAAGTATCTGTTTCATGTTAAAGTCAACAATGAAGGTACTTTACTTTGAAAACGCTAAGAAGAAAAACTCTTATTCCTTGTAAATGCATAATGTAAGCACTCTTGTTACTTTCTCTTTTGAATGGACTCTATATTTATGAGCTTTGGAGAGACTTGTGATTGTTTGAAAATTGAATCATTGATAAAATAGTCCTTTAATATGACTTCCACAAATTGGATGAAAAAGCTTCATTTTAATAATAAACCTCTTGCATCTCTTCTGTTAATTCCTCTATCAAAGAAGAAGACCTCGAATATGTTTGTGATTTCCTCTATTATTTCCTCTATAGAATGTAGCTTTCAATAGACAAAACCTTGAATATGTAGCCACTAACAGAGAATCTGACAGACCTCTGTCATCCACAAAATTTTCTCTATGAATTCTTCTGTGAATGATTGCAGAGAGAATTTCCATTTTAGAGAATTGGACAGACCTCTGTTGTCATCTATAATTCCTCTCTAGACTCCTTTGTTGTCTCCAACAGAGTCACCTATTTCCAATGGCTACTTTGTAGACCTTTATCATCTTGAAAATTTCCTCAGTCATATCCTCTATGAAGTATTTTAACTTAGACACATGTTCCAAAAGCTTCAAGAGAATTATGTCAAGGAAATTCTTTCCTTTGTAGTTTCCTCTAATATACAACCTATTGTGGAAGTTTAAAATTTTCATTCTCTTCAATTTTAAGATATTTTTGAATATATTTGGACTATTTTTGTCTTGACAGAACTTGTCCTTTAACATGAGTATGTCTTGTTTACTTTGATTCATTTGTGTTTTTTTATTAAGTATCTGCAATATTTTTGAAATATTGTCTTGTCTTTTCTCACTTATATATTTGTTCATCATCAAAATCAAGTTATCATTAGATTGAGAGTCCATGTATAGTAACAAGGCCATACTTGAAGGGCTTAGAACACAGATTTCAATGCACAAGGATATTGGGTCAAGAAGCTCCCTAAGGCATGTAGGACTATCTAGAGGATGCGAGCAAGACACCTCTCAACCTCACATACAAGATCGAAGCCATAATACCTATGTACACATTATTCAACTCTCTAAGAACTAAAGTAAGAAGGATAACTAACTACATACGTGAGCAAACCTCAACTTCGTAGAGGAGACAAGAGCATATATGATGATCTAGTGAGAAAATTACATCTAGAGAGTCACAAGTACTAAAACTCTCAAGCTAAATTGAGAGTGTTTTTTCCGAAGACTTGGTTGTTCTTAAGGTAGATATATTTGAACGAAGGAATCTTGCAGGCAAATTAGCACCTAAATGAGAGGGTAGTTCATTACATCCCAAATATATTAATCCTTCATCCCAATATATTAAGCTTCTAGAGTTTCACTCAAACCCTTTTATATATTTTTTTTATTTCTCATTTCATCGAGTAGTTCATATGCATCATCTCAATTATAATTTTTCAATTAAGTATATCAAGGAAATTTCATTTCCAACCATATACGCTCTTCGTACAACTCAAATAATAGGTCATTAATCATAAAAATAAGCCCACTATGCTTTTAATTCAATTAATTTACTACTAAAATGACATACACATGAATTTCTCCTTTTTACTATTCATTCGGCTATTATTCAATACCATAATTGTATTTTCTCATATCCTCTTCTTTCTAAAAACATTATACATCACAATTTAATCATTTTCCCCATCATTTTCACATCAATTTATCTTAATTTTCTCAAAAAATCATTGTTCACAAGTTATGGAAAACCCTAGCAAAGGAAACATCATGAGTTAATTGAAAAAGATGAACTTACCTTTGATTTCAAGCATGGCTTCCATTCTGAAGCATGAATACATCTTCAAAGCACTTTGTAGATTCCACACACTACAACAACCTCAAATTTCCACCGTTTTCCATTTTCCAAACTAGAAAAATTAGGCCAAAAAAGATGATGAGGGATTACTCATCCAAATCAGTCTTATTTTCTACTAATATTGGCGAGAAATGGGGGCATATAAGGCTAGGGAAAGTTCTAAGGCATGGGAAAAGAAAATAGAATGGAATTTTGAAAAACAAAATGATACCCATTCTTAAAAATTTGACTCACTGACTATGCCCACCGATCGACGCCTTGGTGCCCGCATCGCTACCGCCTATCATGTTTCCCTTTTGCCTTCTTTCTTTTTCCATTCAACCTCTCTTTCACCCATCTCTTGTAGCATCTTCTTCCCATGATTTTCCCATATAATCATACTAAATATGTATGATGGTTCAAATTATAATACCTCGTAAGTGTATGGACGTATAATAATATAGTGTGCATATGCAAGGGTTGATCCTACAGAAGAAACGCCAAATCAACTTAATTAATCGTAGTTACTAAATATATAAGTAAATAGACTTAGAATAAGATGTGATAGAATTTCAAAATCTTAATAGAATAAAAGTAAATAAATAGCTAAGGATAGTGCAGAGAGATTAATAAGATAAAGAAGTCTAGGGTTCCGATTTCACCACAAGGTGATAACTCTTTGCCAATAGAATATTGGATTTAATGTCTCACTTAGGTTCGTTCTTTTAAATGTAAGATCAGTACTGTTAGATATGCGAATTCAAATTTAGTGCTTTCACTTGTTCCAATTACCAATGATGTTTAGTCCAATTGAGGTGAAAACCCATTAAGTTCAAGAATATAAGAACTTGAATAGAATGGTTTAACATATGATGTGTACCTTAACCATACTTTGATAAATAATCTAACTCATAATATTGATGATCAAGTAATAAAATAAATTAAATTATTATAAACAATATCATAAATGAAATAAGATCATCTAGCATTAATATTATCTAACAATCTACAACAAAGAGTATCAAAAAGGGCTACATCTTCAACCTAGAAAAGATATTTAGTTCATAAGAGAAAATAAAACAACTCCCTGAGACAGGATGATAACAATAAAGAACATCTTCTTTCTTCCTCCCTTGCTTCTCTTCTCTTCTCTTATAAAACTCTCCTTTCCCTTGCCTCCCAAAGAGCCTCCAAGAAACCCTCAAAATAAGAGTGAAATAATCTCTTAAAAACCCTAACTTTTCTCCTTAAAAACCCCTAGCTACCCCTAGCTACGCACTTAACATAAAATAAGAAAAATTAGGGCTGTCACCAGCACCAACTTGCTGTCCAGCGAGAGATACTCACACTTTTTTTACCATAACTTTCTTGTATGAACTCGTAATTACCCTATTATTTTTTTATTAGATATATAATTTCAAGGAATAGAATTTTTATGTTAATCACTTTGTTTGAATCATCCATCTTCTATGAGTTGTGGGCCCTCAAAGTAACTCTTTTTATCATTCAAAATTTTTGTTAGCAAAATTAAAGTCTAAGATAGCTATAATATTTTGGCCATAACTTCCATGTTCCAAATCTAAATTTTATGATTCTTCATTTGTTGGATATATAGCTTCAAAATATAAAACTTAAATGTTTAACACTTGAGCTGAATCCATCTCAAGTGGTACCGAAAATTGTGTCAAAGTAGTGCTTTAATTTCACATTCAGCTTCTTCAACTTATAATCTTCAATTTTTAGTCACTTGTTTATTATACAAACTCCATTGCTTTGCTCCTTTCTCTAACTTGATGTCTTTCATATTTTCTTTCATTTATTCCACTTAATTATCTACAAAGAAACGTACTAAATTGGTATAGAATTTACTTATCAAGCATAACCAAATTAAGTACAAATTTATTGGAATCTACTACATTTACATCAAAAGAGAATTTAAAAATTTATGAATTTAGGTAATAAAACGTGGTATATTATGAGCTCATCAATGTACATCAATCATTCCTTTTTATAAACAAATTAGAATGCATTAAAATTCATAAGAAATCCCCTTAAGTAAACAGAATTAATCTCATATGATCACCTTGTACTCATGACAATTCTCTTCTCCATTTCTTTTGCTTCTAACACTATGCATATATATTTGATTTAGCTCACAAGAATTTTCATCATTTCACATCATCACCATACTTTATGTTTAAAATTTTCTTTACCTCAAACCATCACTATAAGTAACAGAAATTTTACCCCCCATTTTCAACACCCTAGGTGTTACAAACCACCCCCCTTATAAAGAGTTTCATCTTCAAAACTTTACATATCGTTTGGTTCTCATCATTCTCATGCGTTTACAAATTTATTCATTAAAAACATAAGTTGTGTCTTTCTGATCATATTGATCATTCAGTAAATGACTTTACTCATGCAAGATACATACTTATGAACATGATGTCACAATCAATCCAAAACATGGGAATCATACATCAATTTCAAACAATCATATACAAGTCCATGCTAAGTACAAACACAATTTCGTGCCCAATGCGATACATATCCAATGTAATTTTATTATCAATTGAACCACATAACCAACTACTTATATCACCATATCATCAAGCATCCCTATTCGATTGTATTTCTTTCATAACGTCATTAGGCATCACCCAAGCAGCTTATACTCATTGCCACATTCAATGTCAATCATATGGGGGGAAATATAAAAAATCATCAATTCCATTAGTAATTAAAATAGCTAAATTAAGCCTTGATAACATCCAATATCAGTCAATACACAAAGATATATTAAATCAACATTCCTAATTATAGAATGCACACCAATTCATTCTATCACAATGCTTATAAATAAGCAAAGCTTAACAAGCTGTTCAACAATGCTTAGGCATGTCATCATTTACAATGATCAAGCACATCTATAAAATCCATCGAGTAGCACATTCATAAAATCCATCAAGTAACACTTAAAGTTCATAGGATATAATTCAGTATAGAATTCATTCATTTTTTAATTAAATACATAACATAATGGGGCTATTGCCCAGATAAACATCTGGCAATGATACCATAACACCCACATTGAATCAATTAATCAAATAATCAACTAGGGTTGTTTGTCCCAAAGGTTAATCAAAAACCCAAGAGGGGAGGGGTGAATTGGGTACTTAAAAATTATTTCTCAACCTCTTTTGGATTAATCGTCCTTCTAGCAATCAATCACTCAATCGATAAATACACAAATAAATAAGACATAATAATTTTTATAGTGGTTCAAGTAAACACTCCACTCTACTCTTCCAAAAATATTTTTCTCTTAGTGTCTTGGGTTCCATTATTCCTAATAGCAAAAATACAATAGTGCTCCCAGTACTCTTCTAGATTCCAACTCTAGGATGCATAAACAGTGCTCCCAGCACTCTTCTAGATTCTAGCTCTAGGGAGCGTATTCACAGTGCTCCCAACACTCTTCTAGATTCTAGCTCTAAGAGGCATAAATAAATAGCTTTTATCTTCACTCAAATATTCACAGCTCTTCTTGAGTCTAGTCGCAACTACTAGCTCAAGGAACTTTACAAGAAATAAATATCAAAAGGTTAAGCACAAGAATTTCTTAGTAAGCACTGGGAAAGGTTTCTAAAAATTGAATACAGAAGTAAATAATCTTCCCAAAGGTAGTTGAGAGCCTTTGAAGAAAGTTAAGGAAGGTTTGAATGCTAGGCTCTTGGCTCTTGAAAGATTGCAGAAGGTTTAGCTCATATCAGTAAATGCTCTCAAAAAAATTTTGATTGATTTTCTCAATACTTCATTAGTTCCTCTTGCTCCAATAATGCTTCATTTATAGTTGCTTTAAATTCTAATAGTTGGTGGTAGGTGAGCTCCATTAATGACAAAAGACGTTCTGATTGGCATATTTTGAATTCTCTAACTTCTGCTTAATCCATGTATGTTGAAATGCCTGCAGCGTCGACCTTGGAAAAGATGATTTCTAGTTTCTTAATAAGCTCTAGTCGAAGTTTGCTATAGTGGCTAACTTTTTCATCAATATAGAAAGAACATTATTAATGTTGAGTGAAGACTAACAATTTATCCTGATCGTTGCTTGTCTTTTACTTATGATAGACGAAGTATCTGTCCAGCTATTCATAAGAAAAAAAGTTCTTCATCTTCTGTTTGTCTTTCGTGAGTAGGAGACGAATCATCCTTTCCATTGCTGGCAACTGAATCATCCTTTTTAGTGCTTTGTCTGTTGAACTATAAAAGCATGGGTATCTTGTTTCTTTAGCGTTTTGTCTGTTGAGTTGTCTATTGTAAGTAACAAATGGAGTGTTGGAGCGCAGATGGATTTTCTTCATTGTTTCATCTGATGAGTTGTCTGTTATAAGTGATAGACTAAGCTTCAAGGCTCAGACGAATTTTCTTCAAGACTTTGTCTGTTGGTTTATCTGCTGAGTTTTTCTTTGAACAGACAAAACTCCGTTGCTCCACTAGATGAACTCTTTCACTCTACCATATGATTCTTATTTCTTCACTTTGTCTGTTGACAATAGATGATCATTAGCTTAACTGTGATAGACAAAGTCTTGCTTCTAATCCTTACTTTTCTGCTTTGTCTGTTGACAACAGACGATCATTTGCTCACTTATGATGGACAAAGTCTTTGCTTTGCCACACGATCCTTTCATTGTTCCACTAGAAGATCTCTCTCCTTTGTCTATTCATATTAGACAACCATTAGCTTAACTGTGGCTTGCTTGTGATAGACAAAGTCTATTGTATGCATATTTCTTGGCATCTTTTAGATATAATCTTCTTCTTTGATAGACAAATGGAAAGAGTCAAATCCATTTTATTCATGCTTTGTCTATTAGTAATACTTCATCTTTTGCTTCTTTATTTGCCCAAGCATTGTTGCCATGGAATATACTTTATGTGCTCATTTTTCTTAAGACTTGCAACTTGATTCTGCATACTAAAATCTTGGCAACAACTATTAGGATATAATATTTAATCAAGTTTTATTTATCATCAAAACCTTGTATTTATAACAACAGGGTTCAAACAACCCTATTAACCTAATAAATCTGATGATACCATCACAAACCACCACAAACCAATTTAATAAACAGAACTGAATTCAATTCTTAACACTTATTTATGAAACTTCATAGTTTCATTTTTTTAATTCCATATACATGATAAGAAATAATATTCAAACCTTCAAATTCAATGTGCATATGAGCACCACCACGGTTCTGTTGTGCTACTTTGACCATAGCAAATATATATCACTATACAAATGATTATTAAAATCATATCTATGCTATCACAATACTATCATAGTTTACTAAGATACTATTCATATCTAATCGACTCTACTTATATTTGAATCATTATCACCTCTATCCCAATACATCTATATCCATACTTTCATTCTCAATTATTCATTATATCTTGCCTGCTATCAATCAGTACTATGCTCGAGAGGCCATCAACCTGTCAGCATTATTGTATATGATTTTGATGATAAAAAAACTTGTATCAAGGTAAGAAGTCTGTATGCTTAAATCTCTAACAATCATATGTATGATTATGAATTGATAAACATTAATTAACATAAACACCTAATCATGAATTTTAAATTACGCAAGCATATAGTCTTCACTTTATGGTGTGCATATCATAAACATTAATTAATCTTTACTACATGAATCTACTAAATTATACTAAGCACAATAATTACTCAAGCTTTCATATTTTGCATTTAATAGAGATGTATATTATCCTTGCTTCACAAAATATTACAATCACATGAGAATAAAATACATTCTGATATTATATATGAAAGCTAACAATGTAGCAAGTGCAAAAAAGTTCAAGTGCAGGATCATGATCGTCTGCAACAAACTGTCACAACTATCTACTACATTCCAAAGGAACTGAACTAATAAAAATCATGGAAGAAGAAGAAGAAAGTAGAAGAAAATTAACAAGAAAGGTTGTAATTGTCTAAAAGAAGCTTCCAAGAACAAAAGCAATAGGAGATAAACAAGACTTTGAAGATGTGCTACAACAAGCTTATGTTATCTATTAAATATAATGAGAAAATTTTAATAGATAAATGTAAGACAAAGAAGTTGAAGATGAAGCCATGATCAAAGGGCATGTAGTTGTTCAAGAAAATCAAGTTATCCACACCAACCAGACAAAGCTTGTCTAAGATGAAGAAAGAAGAAAACACTTTATCAAATACTTAAAAAAAGGAAGAAAGAAGAGATTGCCACCCAGGCAGTCATGTACAAAGAGAAGAAAACCTTATCTTTTATTACTTATGATAGACAAAGCATTAACCAAAGCAGAAGACAAAGTAGAAGCCGCACAATGAGCATAGATGAAGCTGAATAAACAAAGAGCTGCTTGGACTGAAATAAGCTTCAACAGACAAAGGCAAGATTGTCTACAACTTACAATAGACAAACCCATGCAACATGCGAAGTACTCCATCCAAGACAAAGCAGAATATAATTTGTCTATCGCTTACATCAGATGAATACTACACTTCATCTATTTGAGCAAGTTAAAGTAAGCTTCATCTGCCACCTCCAACAGATAGTGAGAAACAAAAGAAGAATACTATACTTTGTCTATTAGAGCAAGATAAAGCAAACTTCATTTGCCACCTCCAACAGACAAATGAAGAACAAAGGAAAAATATCTAACTTCATCTATTCATATTAAAGGAGAAGTTTGTTAATTGATCAATCCAACTTCATCAGTGCCACCCAGAGTTAGTCTATTATTTATAATAGACAAAGCACATACACGAATGATCAACCAATAGGCAAATCTCCTAGAGGAGTTTAGGTAGACAAAGCAGAGTTTGTCTATCAGTCAATTCAACTTCATCTGCACCATTCAAAGTTTGTCTACTACTTGCCATAGACAAATCACTCTTATAGAAGCTCAACTAACAGCTAAATCTATGGAAGAATTAATTTGCAACTTATGGTAGAAAAATGCAAACAAAAAGAGGTCGTGACTTGTCAAAGGAAAATCAATTTATGTGACTAGCATTCAAATGGCATATGCACTCATGCCAACATTGTGTAAACTTATATCAATCACCATTTCCAATAATAAGCAAAGTTGTAAGGTTTTCAAAGCTATGACAAATCAACAAAGAACACCTTTTAACACAACTCATCCTCCTCTCTGAATGGCAATGCAGTAGCTCGAGACAAAACAAAAAGACTTGCACTTCAATGGCAGAAAATTCAAATAGTCTTATTCATCTAATGCTACTCTCGTTTCTACATTCAGTGGAACCCATCTTCTCCAATGATCAAAAAATATGAAGAACCTATTTAAGGATAAGAGGTGGAACGATTCAAAGGTGGTGGGGGAATCCTTTTCAGATGAGCTTAACCTTATACAAATCCTTCCACCCATGACCAAGAGCTTAAACCTTTAGTTAATTATCCTTAAGCTTAAACCTTCATATCCTTATAGCCATTATCTTTACATTATGGGAAGATATTTTATATTACATAGAGCTGAAAGAGAGATCAAATCTTCCCCTATGCTTGGGAGAAACACTATGTAAAAGTGTATAAGTTTCTGGTAAACTTAAAACCAGGGAGTTGTTAGTGAGCCCTAGAAAACCAACAAGTTTGCTGGTGATCTTTAAAATCAGTGAGTTTGTGGTGAGCTCATGAAAACCACATTATATGAGTTATTGGTGATCTCTAAAAAACCAACAAGTTTGTTAGTGATCTTTAAAACTAGTGAGTATCTCAATGAGCACGTGAAAACCAGAAGAGTGCTGGGAGCACTATGTATTTCCATTATATGGGATGTAGTGGAACTCAAGGCATAATGAGTGTGTACTCTTGGAAGAGTGGATGTAAGGATGGGGTCCTAAACCACTATAAAATTTGTCTTGTCTATGTGTGTGTGTGTGTTTGCCCATTTGTTTTATTCTTCATGCATTCTATTGTTTTTATTATTCATTTTTTATCACACCACACGCAAGCATGAAAAGAGGAAAATGATCTAACAGAGGTTAAGTAATAAAGTTTTATTTAACCAGTTCACCCCTCCCCTCTTGGGTTAAGTCATCCCATGGGAGTCTAAACAACCAAGTGGACTCAGCCACTAACCAAATCGACTTAGCCATCAACTAAGTGGACGTAGCTACAACTAAATGGACTTAACTTTCTTATAACTTTGGTGTGCTTAGGTTCTTCCCTACTATCTTGGCTACGAATGTTATGAGACCCATCACCACATGATCATCAACTTGGCCTATGGTATTTCCACCCTCATTGCAACCCAAGGATTGCAAGTTCTCCATCCACACCAACTAAGTAATTAGGGGAGTCTCACACAATACACCAAATTCAAACTTTTCGCCATTACAAGTGGCATCACCAAAGCCCTTTCATGGGCGAGATCATGGATAATCAATAAGCCATCTCGATAGGCACCAAAACCAAATTTACACAAATTATATTTTTAGCAGGCATCCAAACTCAATTACATAACAATTTTATTCCAACCAGTATCCAAATCCAAGCATGCATCCAATTCTCGATCATATTACTAAACTCAAATTCATACTAACTTAAATCATTAAACCCAAGTACATTATCTATTAGGTATTCATCTTACTTAAGTAATTAACCTCAATGTCATTTAACTATTTATCATAATATAACATTTGTTGTGTTTTCATTCTATTTCTAATGTTTCTCAATGATATAGTAACCTAAAATACATTCAAAATAACAATAATATAATAAATACACCTAAAATAATAAATTAGGCAAAAATGCAGCATGAAGGGGAAAGTTATTGTTCACTGTGAGTTGGGCGTCGGGGCATCCAATTCTGGTGCCATAGCATCCAATTCGAACACCATGGCATCCACTCCCTATCTCCTTAGCCTAGCTGCTTTACACTCGAGCTCTATGGCATCCAACCTTCTATCCACTCTGTGCACTCTGATTTCCTACTTACATCTCTTAGTGCTACCTCATTTATTAAGTTTAAATACAATATTTGGGCCTTAATTTACTGCATTTAACATAACATTAACTTCCATTATCTATTTATCTCATATGACTTAATTTTTTGCACATACCCTCACAAGCATTTACACAGCACCTTATCCTATTCTCAAATTGACCTATCTTGAATTGTTATACCAACATGTTATATACATTAAACTTATTGACTTATTTCCAAGCTATATATAACACAATTCACATACTTTAAAACACATCTAAACATATTTGGCAAACATTATGCAATTATAATATAGTGCCCATAATGTAAATACATAAAAGTTTAACGAAAGTTTAACCCAATTACATAGGGAAAGTAAACCTACATACCTTATACTTAACCTATGCACTTCTCCTTGCCTTAAGCTTTGTGTTCCCAAGATCAACCCACAAATTGTAATTCCTACACTCAAGCACATACCCCCTTCTTCCTTTCTCAAGACATTAGTTATCTAAAACCTTTAAGCTGATATTTTCCCATGTTCATATGGGTTCATCAACTCATATTAGGCATGTCATTTCTTATATTCTTCCAATAAACATTATTATCATGATTCAGGGCTTATCAATCTTGGTATCAAATAACTCACTAGCTCTGATACCATTCTGTAATCCCCCACCTAGGGGCCTATGCGTTTTACCATTACCCTCTATTTTTCTCATTTTAAGGGAAATATGTTGCTAAAAATCTAGTAGAGTCCACCCTAAAATACTAGAATCTACACCTGACATCATTTAATTATATAATATCAATATTTCAGTAATTATAAAACAACAATACTAACCATTAGAATCACACCCACACCCACAATTGCACAAACCAAAACTGAACCATGATGGCATTATACATCACTAGGATCATACTGACCCTCCCACAATATCATACTTAATTATCAATAAGACATGCCAATACATTTCACAAACACACTATGGGATTACAATCCCAAATCATCATACCACAGAGGAAATATCTTCAACTCTTGCCTCTGAGCCCCAACCCACAGTTGAGATTCTTTACTTGACCTACCAACTAAAAAAATAAGAATAAGAAGGCATGATTTCTTGGTGAACTCAATAATTAGGCATGATAGCAATAATTAAATTCAAATAAAATAGGATATCTTACACAAAACCATGAATACATATATAACAATACAATTATCTTGTGAAAACCAAGCCCTCATTGTTCCAACACAGCATCCTACGCAATTCAGGCATATTCACACATTAGAAATAATACATTTTCATTATTCATAAATCTTATACACATATATACAAACATGGGATATTCTTTATCTCTATCCGTCCAATCCTTCATAACTAACAATTCATATATAATGTTGGGATAATCTCTATCCCTGTTTCATATACATAAACAGGATATACTCCATCCCCAACAAAGTCAACTCTATACAACTTAATAATTAACACTCATTGCAAATCAAGGGATACTCGTTATCCCCTTCTATTCATGTATTCACAATATAATAAATATCAACCTTTAACAAAGTACAGAAAATACACTATCCCCATTCATGCATACATACCCAGATTCATACAAATGGGATAATCAATATCATCATCCATTCATACATTCAATAAAGAAAAAGCATACTTACTTCACTGAGGGGTCGTTTCATAATCTTCATGCTGCCTAGTTTGGCTTTCAATTAATACTTGAATGACCCTGCACATATACATGTGCCAAAAATTCAATTTACATAAGTTTCTCTTACCAAGGCATTTCTTCATACATTTGTTGTGCATTAACAAGGCATTAATGTCCATAATGGCATAACTTATTATCTAATTCATATTAAATACTTTTTTACTCTAGACAACTTCTTTAGTAGTTCATTACATCCCAAATATACTAATCCTCCATCCCAATCCATTAAGCTTCTAGGGTTTCACTCAAACGCTTATATATATATATATATCATTTTATCAAGCAATTCATATGAATCATCTCAATTATAATTTTTTAGTTAAGTATATCAAGGGATTTTCATTCCCAACCATATACACTCTTCATACAACTCAAATAATAGGTCATTAATCATAAAAATAAGTCAACTATGTTGTTCATTCAATTAATTTACTGTTAAAATAATATACACATGAATTTCCCCTTTTTACTATTCATTTAGCTATTATTCAATATCATAATTGGATTTTCTCATACCTACTTTTTTCTAAAAACATTATATATCACAATTTAATTGTTTCCCCCATCATTTTCACATCAATTTATCTTAATTTCCCCCAAAATCATTGTTCACAGGTTATGGAAAACCATAGCAAAGCAAACATCAAGACTTCATTGAGAAAGATGAACTTACCTTCAATTTCAAGCATGGCTTCCATTTCAAAGCACTCTGTAGATTCCACACACTGCAGTAACCTCAAATTTTCATCATTTTCCACCGTCCAAACCAGAAAAATTAGGCCAAAAAGGATGATGAGGGGATTACTCATCTAAATCTATCTTATTTTCTACCAATATTGGCAAGAAATGGGGGCATACAAGGCTAGGGCAAGAGGGTAGGGCATCGGAAAAGAAAATGGAATAGGGTTTTGAAAAATAGAATGAAACCCATCATAAAAAGTCGACTCATTGACTTTGCCCACTGATCAGTACCATGGTGTGGGATTTGGGTGCTGTGGTGCCCATTTCGCTGGACGCCACCCCGCCTACCCTCTCCCGATCCAGCACCATTGTGCTCGTGCCACTGCCTCCTATCTTGTTTCCTTTTTGCATTATTCCTTTTTCCATTCAACCCCTCTTTCACCCATCTCTTATAAACACATCCTTTTTGCATTATTCCTTTTTCCATTCCCCTCTTTCACCCATCCTCTTCCCATGATTTTTCCACATAATCATACTTAATATGTACATCAATCATTCCTTTTTTATAAACACATTAGAATGCATTAAAATTCATAAGAAATTCCCTCAAGTAAATGGAATTAATGTCATATGATCACTCTCTACTCATGATAATTCTCTTAACCATTTCTCTTGCTTCCAATGCTATGCATATATATTTGATTTAGGTCACAAGAATTTTTCTCATTTCACATCATCACCATACTTCATGTTTAAAATTTTCTTCATCTCAAACCATCACTATAAGTAACAAAAATTTTACCCCTTATTTTCAACACCCCGGGTGTTGTAGTATTACTTAGAAAGACACCTTTGTCAAATTGTTTACAAAATTTGCAAGTTGGCCAATTTGAGTTTCCAAGTTCTTGACAGATGCATTCATGTGTCTCAAGGCTATCAATTCTTACTTTAGTCCAGTCATGTCTTGCTTCACTCTTAGCTAATCTTGATCGACTTTTAGTTACAAAGGAGTTCAAAAGATCATCAAGCAATGGCTTTTTTTCTACTAGTTGAGACTAATGAGGAAGTTGAAAACCAGTAGGTGGGTTTATGGCATTCCTAGGATTTCCATAAGAAAGATTTTCATGATTTCTCCATCCTAAATAATACTGATTCTATTAGTTGTTCCCATAGAAGCTTTATAGCCTTTCTTATTCACATACTGCACATCTTCCTTGGATTGGTTTGTTGCCATGTATGATTCAATTGCAGAAGAAGAAGGCTCTCTTGAAATTGGATCTCCTTGTGATGCTGAATTGACTAATGCTAACTAGTGAGTTAAATATGACACTCGAATAGAAAGAGCTATGATTTGATCCACTTCAAAACACCTAACAACTTTTCTTGCCATATTTTGTTCATTAGGCCATTGAAAAGTGTTAAATGATATGTCTTCAAGCAAGGCATAGGGGTCACACCCCGCCTAGGGGCCTATGCATTTTTTCATTTTTTAAGGAGAACATTCTGTCAAAAATTTGGCAGAATCTACCCTGAAATATAAAGATCTATACATGTGCAATTATTTATCATATAGAACTATAATTTCAATAACTATAAAGCAATGGCATAAACCATAAAACACTGACCCACTGGCTGTCCACTTACCCACAGCTACCCAAAACCGTAGTCGCATCATGATGACAATAGATATAACTAGAATTATACAAATCCATCCATAATATAATAAATTAATCAATATGACATACCGATACACTTCTTTTATACATCATTTGGAATATTTTAAACATAATTATACAAATATACTATGGGATTACAATGTCAATTCATCATACCATAAAGAAGGACATCTTCAAATCTTGCTTATAAGCACAAACCTAGACTTAGGCTTCTTTAACTGACTTGCCAACTATTGGTCTCATTTAGATGGTGACTCAAGAGGGGGATGGGGGGGGGGCGGAATTGAGTCTTTAAAAATTTTGGCTAGATAATAATTAAAGTGCAAGACTAAAGAAATTACTGACAACACAATGCACTTAGACTTGTATTTTTATAATGGTTCAGCCCTTCACTTAGGTTCCTACTCCACTTCTCTAAGTTAGCCCTCTCTGCTAAACATAGGTTCAACTAATACCTTCTTTGATTAGTAACCTTCTGATCAAACAAATACACCTATTAGGTTCCAAGCTTACCAACTAACTAACTTGTATAAATACTTAGAAAGTATCCTACTTGCTTTCACTACATAGGTGCAAATTTTTGCTTACAAAATTACGCAAAAATAAATGTGTACAAATATTAATGCCTCTAATAGGTTGATTTTGTACAAAGTATGAATGTAGTAAACACAATTAATATAGCAATAAAAGCAATAAGATTCAATCTCCAGAAATGGTTGAATGAATGGCTTTGAATGCTTCTTTAAATAGTTGCAGTGGAGTCAAAATTGTGGAAGAAAAAGTCTTAAAGACTAAGTAAATGATCTCTCTTATTTTTCAGTGTTAAAATGTTATCTTCTTCAATCTCACTTTACTTCTTTTATATTAAGACCTTTGACTTTGTCTACTATGGTAGGTGAGAATCATTAAATGCTAAGAAATATTCAAATTTATAACTATTTTACTTTCAGCAAGGTTTCAGAGTCTATGAACCAACATCAGATTCTCCAAACTTCTAAATAATATGAATTTTTCACTTAGCTCAAACAAGTCACCATCTCTTCGGATACACCGAAGATGCATTTTGGAGGCTCTGAAGTGGTGCGATAGCAGTGTCTTACATTAAGATCATGGAGATTGACTCCGAAGGAGTACTTTGTCTCCAAAGTGATCATTTCATGACTCTGAAGGACTAACTCTAAACTCATAAGTGTTTTACTTATCTCCAAAGTACCTTTTCTTCTGACTCCGAAGAGTCCTGTTTTCTAAAGAGTATTTTGTTAACTCTGAAGGTTTCTCATCATTGTCTCTGAACTGCCTTGTTGACTCCGAAGTGCTTGACTTAACTTTGAAGCTCATAAGTTTGTAATTTTGAAGTACGTTAACTGACTCTAAAGATTTTGAGCCCGTAACTCTAAAGTAACTTGATTGACTCTGAAGTAACTGACTTAAGCTCAAAGCTTGTGTACTCGTAACTATGAAGTAATAACATCACTCTGACATTATTTCTCTCTATCTCTGAAGTGCTCCAGTGGCTCTGAGGCATTTTGTTGTATCCGAAGCTTATGACTTCGTAATCCCAAAAATTATTCCTTTGTCTTCGAAGTTTTCCAATGGCTCCGAAAAGCCTTTATTGACTCGAAGGGGATTTCCTTCCATTTTTGAAATGGTTCCTTAGCTCCAAAAAGCCTTTATTGACTCGAAGGGGATTTCCTTTTGCTTTTGAAATGCTTCCTTAGCTCCGAAGAGTTAATCTCTAGTCCCCAAAGTGCTTGAGCAACTCCAAAGAAATGAAATTTAAACCCAAAGTTGACTCTAAAGCTTCCTTAAAAATTATAAACTTTATGTTTTCTTCTTTTAAATATATATATAATTTATATACTTAGATTTCTTAAGCATTTACTTAGTTTCTTTCTTTGATTATTATGAAGATTATTCTCAAGTTAAGTTTGAAAATATATTTTAGTAAAATACTTGAGAATGAATTATTAGTAACTTAATATTTCACTCATGTCTTTGCTCATCATCAAAATATGGTTAGTTAAGAATATTCATTATCAAAACAAGTTATTTAAGAATGAATGTTCAACATTCTCCCCCTTTTTGATGATGACAAAATACTGAGTGATATACCTTTCAAAACTTATCTAACGATGAAATTTAAAACAATATAATTGCATGAGTTTTAATGAAATTCTATTAATTCAGTGCAACTCCCCTTAAATAGGTGCATAACATTTTACTATATTTCATAAAAATTTTATACATTTCATATAAAAATTTCATACTTTCTAGTACATTTTCTCCTCCTCTTTGTCAGAATTGAAAAGATGGAAAGAAATAGAATGAAGTTACATATCCTGTCATGACCAAAATGTACACATATAAAACATAACCAGTCATGACCAAAATTTCAAATCGAAACATGATCAAAGTTTCATACATAAAGAATTTTCACAAAACATACATATTACAAGAGAATATATCCAAAAGTACACATCAGAGAGAAAAAAATGCAAAGGCAGCAAAATCAGTGGGGTGATTTGGGTTTTCTCTTATAGGTTTTGGAAAAGGGTTCAAGTTTATTTTGAGAGGTTAATGGTTTAGGAGAAGGATTGGCTTTTTTTGTTCGAGGAGGTGGAATAAAGAATGGATCTTTTATGATTACCAAAGGAGGTTCATGAGTTTAAGTGAAGGGTCCACAATAAAAACATTAACAAAATCAATATATTCTCTAAATTATGGATCTAGTAACTTAGGGAAGGATACAGGAGTCCCCTTTAAGAGAGCTTTTGTATTGGCATTCATTCAGGTTGTGTACTTTTAATGGTACATTGTAATTTTGAATAGAGGAACCCTTATGTGTTCCTTTGGAGGTGGAATCCTTAGCTTCCTCTTGGGTTTGGAGGAGGATAGCTAAGATGAGGTGTAGAAGATGATGGTTTGGGTAGTGGTTTTGGTTTTGGAATTGCAAGAGGTTTTCTAGGGGTTTTGATTTTTGTAGAAGGTGGTGGTGAAGGGATTGGTTGAGACTAGATCTGTCATATCTTATGTTGGATAGAACTATCAGATAGCTGAGGATATGGAAGAGGAAGATCATCAGCAATGGCTTGGAGATTTGTAGTTTTGTAGGATGAGAGTTCTTCCTCAGTGATAAGAAAATATTGATGAGGACCTGAGGGAGATGAAAATGTGGTTCTGGGTTTCTTTGAAGTTGGTAGTGAGTTAAGAAGTTTCTCAGAATAATTTTGAAGGATTGATTCTCTATCAGGAATTTGAATTTTGTGGCCCTTGGGAGTGAATGGTGGATCAGGAAGAAGTTGAACCCTATACAAAATGTTAGGATCCAAAAGTTCAGAAAATAAAAATTTTATAAGGGGATAGATTGATGGATTGCGAGAGAAACATCATCACAACTTTAGAGTTGATTTTTGATTTACTCTCAAACTTAGATAATGTCATCCTGATTGGATTTGAGATACGAAGAAGGATATCAAGATTATCATTGAATGATTTTGGAGGAGACTATGGAGGACTTTGTGGAGGAGTTTGTGAAGTGGGAGGTCTTCGCCATTTTGGATGAATTGAAGGCGTATTCCATTCTAGTGGAATTTCTTCAATCTATTTAAGAATTACCTCTCCTGATCGGACAAGATCAAGCCAAGTCTAGTCCAGCCATATTGCTAGCCTTAGGGGAAGAAAGTGAATTGGATGGAGTGGGATGTGAAGTATTTTTCATATCTGACAATGGCTCTATGAGGATTAGAGAGATAATCCTCAAGCAGGTTGGAAAAGACTTCAGTAGTTAAAACTGACGGTGGCTATGATGGAGGAGAAGCTTGTGATGGAGGGGAAGAAGTGAATTCAGTAGGTTGACTCATAGGTTGAGCAACCTTTGGAATTGTAAGAGATGGTGGATGAGGAGACTGTGTGGGGGAAGACATCACTGTGATGGGAGAATTGGGTCTAAATGGAGAGAAATGATGTGGAGGTGAAGAGAAATGAGATGGAGGTTGAGAGAAATGAGGATAATAAGTTTGACTTCTGAATGACTCTACTAGAGATTGTAGAGAGTCAGGTTGTTGATCAATCTTATTAGCTCTCAAGCTCATGGATGACATAACATAGTTAAGTCTTTGATTCATTGTGTTCATCTAAAGAGTTAAAGTAGACAAAAGGTGTTCAATATTCTCTAGTCTATTTTCTAGGTGGTGTGGGATGAGTGGTGTAGTGGGGATTGATGAAGTGGTTGGTGAGGGTGGTTGATGAGGAGTGAGTCTGATGGGTAATGGAGATCTAATGGGAGTGTAAGATGGGTGGTTACTGTTGCTACTACTTCATTTTCTCTTCTAAAAGTCTCTTTTGACACCTCTATTCTAACATGTCTTTCTTCTTCTCTTCAAGTCTTTGTTCTTTATTGTTCTAAATTCTCTTCTCTTGCTATTCTTTCTACTTCTTCTTCTTCTTGCTCTGGTCTGGATCTCTTTAGTTGAGCTACTCTTTTTGGCTTTTCACTGACCCAGCCTTGTAAAGTTTTCTTGAATCCTATTCTATTCAAAGTCTTTTCATCTATTGTGTCTAAGTCTCTTGGAGGTTTCTTGTGCTCCTTAGACAAACTTACTCCTGCTTCTCTTATTAGCTTGGTTAGATCTATTCCATAAGGGAGAGGAAATTTTGAAGTTCTCTTGACTGAGTAAATATGATCTGACATTAGTTTTGCCAAATCCACTCTCTTTCTATTCTTGATAGCCCACAATATTCTTTCATCCCTTTCTAACACATCTCCTATGGCTTCGTTTCTTGGGTACATAGTGTTTATTACCATCATGTAGTCTAGTTCGAGATTTAAACTAAATGTTTGGAGTGGAGATAATTCTCTCTCTCATCAATTTTTGCTCCAGTCAAATATGAGAATGGTCTCTGTCTGGTTAGCCATTTTAGTTCACTTTCTACCAAAGGAAGATTAAAGCATCTTCTCAAACTATCTATAGATACATCTACTTCTACTTCTCCTATCCATGATCTTTCTGTTCTAATGTTAATGTTGCTTATTAGGGTTCTCATAAGTCCTGGATAGAAATGGTCTTTTGAACTTACATATTTCATCATCCTTGATGTTTAAACCAATCGCGTACTTCTAATTTTATGTCATTGTCTCCAAAAATATCAAAACTGAAAAATCTTTCTTTTTATAATTTTTCTATCATGATATCTTCCATATACCTTGAGTAATTAGATTCGCTGTTGAGAAATGTTACCTCATGAGTATTTGTTTCAGGCCATATTCTCTTAGTTGCTCTCTATTTTGGATATTCTTCTCTTTCCTTCCTTTTTCCATCTATTGCATTAGTGTTTCCCTTTATTCTCACCATTGTAGTAGAGAACGATTGGGTTTTAGGATGCTATGAGTGTTTTCAGATTGGGATGGGAAGAAAACTAATGGAAAAGTTACGATGGAAGGTTTGGTTGAATGGAGGAATTTGAATTAAGCGGGAAGATGAAGGGTTTTCTCTGAAAGATTCTTCAAGTGCTTGAAGAGAGAGGTTTTAGGTTTTCGTAATTCTTCAAATAGTTAAATAGGATTTCAAGATTTTAGTTTCTCTAAAACATTGTTGGAGGATCCGAAATGAGTAGATGCGATCTTCGGAGGCAATAAGTCTATTTTACTTTGGTGACTCTGAAGCTTTACTTCGGAGGTAACATAACCCATCAAAGGCTACAAAATGATGTGAAATGGATTTCGGAGGTACCAAAGTTTTATTTTGGAGGCATGGAATTCTTTGGAGGTATTTTATTGTATCATCGGAGGGTCTAAAAGATGTTTTGGAGGCTCCAAAATGTTGTGAATTTTTAAATTTATCCTTTTTTTGCATTTTCCATCATATAGATGTTTTATTAGTTTTTAATTTAAGCATTTAGACCTAAAACACCTAATTCTCTTCTTAATTTACTGAATCTATCTTCTAGTAGAGGTTTAGTAAAGATGTCTATTAATTGCTTTTCAGTAGGCACAAATTCTAAACATATATTATGATTTTGAACATGATCTCTGATAAAGTGGTGTCTAATTCCTATATGTTTTGTCTGGAATGTAAAACTGGATTCTTGGTCAGACTTATGAAACTAGTGTTGTCACATCTTATAGGGATATCAACAAAGTTAAGACCAAAATTTACTTGTTGTTTCATTCAAAGAATCTGAACATAACAACTGCTAGCTGCAACATATTATGATTTAGTAGTTAATAATGCCACAAATGTTTGTTTCTAGAAAAACCATGATATAATCATGCTTCCTAAAAATTAACAGGATCTTTAAGTACTCTTTTTGTCTACTTTATATCCAACAAAATCTGCATCTGAGTGCCCTACTAAATTAGAATCAGAAACTTTTGGATACCACGAACCGAGGCTTGGTGTGTCTATCTAAAGATTCTTTTTCTTTAAATTATGTGTGATTCTTTGGGATCTGATTGAAATCTAGCATACTTGCAGACACTAAACATTATATCTGGTCTACTTATAGTCAAATATAATAATGATTCTATCATGCTTTTATAAAGCTTGTTACATACTGATTTACCTCTTTCATTTTTATCCATTTTTATTAAAGTGTTCATTGGTATTCCATATCTTTTACCATCTTTAATATTGAATTTCTTTAGAAGTTTTTTTGTATACTTGACTTAGTGAATGAAGAATTTCTTCTTTTTCTTATTTTATTTGTAATCCCGAAAAGAAGTTGAGTTCACCCATAAAGCTTATTTCAAATTCTTCCTTCATGGTCTTGGAAAACTCTTGGCAAAGATTTTCATTAGTTGCTCCAAATACTATATCGTCAACATAAATTTGAATTATAAGTATATCTTTCTTTACATGCTAAATAAAGAGAGTGGTATCTACTTTACCCCTTGAGAAACCTTTTTCAATTGGAAATTTGCTCAGCCTCTCATACCAAGCTTTAGGAGCCTATTTCAAACTATAAAGGGCATTCTTGAGTTTGAATACATAATTTGTATAATGAGGATCTTCAAACCCAAGAGGTTGTTCTACTTATAGCTCTTTATTAATGAAATCATTCAAGAATGCACTCTTTATATCCATTTGATATAGCTTGAAATCCATATATGATGCAAATGCAAGAAGCATTTTAATGGCTATCCTTGCAACAAGAGCATATGACTCTTCAAAGTCAATACCTTCTTCTTGATAATACCCCTTTACAACTAATCTTGCCTTATTTCTTACCACAAATCCTAATTCATCTAGTTTGTTCCTAAAGACTCACTTTATTCCTATAGCATTGATGATTTGGTATTAGAACAATAGTCCATATATCATTTGTTTTAAATTGATCTAATTTTTCTTACATAGCTAAAATTCAGTTTTCATCTTCTAATGCTTGGTCTATGCAAGTTGGTTCTAATTGAGAAATAAAGGCAAACTTTTCACATATTTGGTGATAGGATGATCTAGCTCTAACTTTATCGAATAAATCACAAATTATCTAGTTTTCAGGATGAGCATGCATAAAGCTCCAATCTTTGGGAAGAGTTGAGTTACCTTCCTCATTTATATATATTGTGGATGGTTCAGCTTCATCCATTATTGTCTCTGATAGTGGAGCTTCTAATTGATTATCTTGTAATTTTAGTTTCTCCATATTTGTTGAAAGATTATTTGTCTTGTCATCAAAATCACTATTTCTTTTCATAGAGTTAGTATGTTTATCAAATTTAACATGGATGGATTCCTCTACAATCTTAGGTCTCAAGTTATACACTCTAAATGCTTTGTTAACGATGGGTAAACCAGAAATATTCCTTGATCAGATCTATTATTAAATTTTCTAAGGTTTTCTTTACCATTGTTAAGAATAAAGTAATTAAAATCGAAAGTATAAAAATATAAAATATTTAATTTTTTGCCATAATATAATTCAAATGGAGTTTTGTTGAGTATGGATCTAGCAAAGATTCTGATAATAATATAACATGCGGAATTCATTGCTTCAGCCCAAAAATACTATGGGAGGTTATATTCACTCAACATGGTCCTTATCATTTCTTGCAAGGATCTGTTCTTCCTTTCTACTACTTTATTTTTTTAGGGTGTTCTTAGTGCAGAGAAAGTTTGAAGAATTCTATTATTTTTGCAAAAATCAATGAATCTATGATTTTTAAATTCTCCATCATGATCACTCCTTATGAAAATAATATGAGAGCTATGTTCGTTCTGTATATGTTTGGTAAATACTTCAAAGAATGAAAAAGCTTCATCTTTGGATGTTAGAAATATTACCCAAGTAAATCTACTATAGTCATCCATAATCACATATGCGTAATGTTTCCCGCCAAGGTCTTTTATCCTTGTTGGACCAACTAAATCCATATATAGCAACTGAAGGAGTTTGGTTGTGTATAGTTATTTGTTTGACTTAAATGATTCTTTTACTTATGTACCTTTCATGCAAGCATCACACAACTTATTATCAAATGTGAGTTTTGGTAAGCAAACAACTGGATCTTTATTATATAATCTTTCAAGCAGATTTTTGTTAGCATGTCCTAGCTTTCGATGCCACAACATGGGTTCATTGTCATTCATAATAAGACATTTAGCTTGAATATCAAAAAGATCAACCAAATATATATTTCTATGTCTTCTACCATATGTTATAACTAATTGAGACTTATCTAGTACAAAATAAGATTAAGATTTAAATAAAACTTTGTAGCCTTTGTCACAATACTGACTTACGCTAAGAAGATTATATTTTGATCCTTCTACTAAAAGTACATTTGAAATTATAGTAGATAGTGGTTGGCCGACCTTACCGATCCCAACTACTCTACCTTTACCATTATCACTAAAGGTCACTATTCCACTAAATTTTATTTTTAGCTTCATGAATAGCTCCCTATTCCTTATCATGTGCCTTGAGCAACCAGTATCGATATACTATATACTGCTCATTGTGGCTCCCAAGCATAACTGCATGAATGAAGTTAAGTCTTAACTTTTGGTACCTATTAAGGAATGGGTCCAGGTGAGTTAGTTGCAGATAGTGTTGTTATCCATTGTTTCTTAGGTAATACTGTTTTAAGTAAAGGAGTTTGGGTTGCATTTAGTACATACTGTCTTTATAACCCAAATCGTAGTCTGTTTAAGCTCGAATTTTCTATGTTACTATCGTCTACTTCTTTTCTTTGGTTTAATTCTTAACAAAGTGGAAGTTAATATCTTTTTTAGAGCATTATTTTTAGTTATTACTTGCTTAGTTGTGCTAATAGTATTGTTGCTACTCTTGAGCTTAGAATTTTCTTCCTTGATTTTGGGGCATTCATTTATAATTCTTTTTAGCTCCTTTTTAGTCTCTCTACACTTCTCTTTTAAAGTTATAAAATCTCAATATAATTCTTCTAACATTTCTTCATGACTGGGAGTTTCAAAATCAGAATTTACTTATTCTTCATGGATTACCATGAAGCTGATTCCTGTACGAAGTTCATCTTGAATACTTTTATTTGGAGAGAGTTGGCTGATTTGAGCTTCATGTTCTTCTTCTTCCTCACTCTCACTTTCATTTATTATGTTCTCTAGCATCTCCCATACTGTTAAAGCTTTCTTTTTCTTTTGAAATTTTCTGCTTGTTCTATTATTGTTGTTATTGTTATTGTTGTTGTTGTTCTTTATGTCAAAGTATGAGTTATAACTTTTCTTTTGCCGATCATTTTGTCTCTTATCTGGGTCTCCCATAATTATAACAGGTGGGTGGTTCTTTCTTTCTATCATTTTTTCCAAAATTGTTCCTTAACTATTCTTAAACTTTTTCTTCTTTAGCATGGATTTGAATCTTCTTATAATCATTATCATTTCCCCATCTTCATCTCCACTTGTGGATATATTAGTTTGAAATTCGTCATTCTCTAACCCATCTTTAAGAGCAATTACTTTCTTTCCCTTTGGTTCTTTTGTATTTTTCTGCTTCATTAACACTCACGAGTCATAAGAGAGCCCATGAGCTCTTTTAGACTCATTGTATCCAGATTCCTTGCTTCCTGGATTACTGTCACTTTAGGCATTCATTGCTTTGACAAAGATCTCAGAATGTTTTTCACCATTTTGGGCTCTATATACTTTTCTTCCAAATTTTTCAGCCCATTTATTATCTTTTGAAACCTTCCAAACATGTTTGAGATTGACTCTGTCTCTTTCATATTGAAAGCTTTATATTCCTGCATAAGAAGATTTATCTTAGTTTCTCTTACTTGTTTTGTACCTTCATGTGCAACCACTAATTTGTCCCAGATTTTCTTTGTAGTATTGCAAGAGGATATCTTGTCAAATTTAGATGATGTAAGAGCACAATAAAGTTCTTTGCCATGGCATCTTTTTTAACTACAAAAATATTCTCAACAATGTATTTATCTTCAGTATTTAGGACAATTAGACCATCTTTGATGGTTTTCCATAGCTAATAATCTTAGGCAATCAAGAACATTTTCATTCTCATTTTTTAGTATTCATAGTTTGTACCATTAAATAGTGGAGGTCTAGAAGTAGATTGACCTTTAGCAAAAGTGTTGTGGAAATGACTAGCTATAGAGATCTCTTCACAAGTTATATGAATGGAATAATAAGGTATAACTGGTGAAGCCTTCTCTGATACCAATTGTTAGTCTCATTCAGATTGTGACTCAAGAGGGGGGGGGGGGGGGGGGGGGGGAA
>JAYJMB010050637.1:49987-75236 GCA_036873735.1 Pouteria campechiana
TGAATTGAGTCTTTAAAAATTTCAGTCATATAATAATTAAAGTGCAAGACTAAAGAAATTACTAACAACACAATGCACTTAGACTAGTATTTTTATAATGGTTTGGCCCTTCATTTGGGTTTCTAGTCCACTTCTCTAAGTTAACCTTCTCTGCTAAAAACAGGTTCCACTAACACTTTCTTTAATCAGTAACCTTCTGATCAAACAAATATACATTTGGTTTTCAAGCTAACTAACTAACTTGTATATATACTTAGCAAGTATTCTACTTGCTTTCACTACATAGGGACAAGTCCTTGACTTACAAAAATATATAGAAATAAATGTGTACAAATATTAATGTTTCCTACAGACTGATTTTGTATGAAGTTTGAAAGTAGTAAACATGAATAATATAGCAATAAAAGTAGTAAGATTCAATCTCCAGAAGTGGTTGAATGAATGACTTTGAATGGTTCTTTGAATGAGATACAGTAGAGTTGAAATCGTGGAAGAAAAAGCCTCAAAGACTTAGTAAATGCTCTCTCTTATTTTTCAGTGTTAAACTGTTATCTTCTTCGATCTCATTTTACTTCTTTTATATTGAGACCTCTGACTTATTCTACTATGGTAGGTGAGAATAATTAAATGCTGATAAATATTCAAATTTATAACCATTGTACTTTCAGCGAGGTTTTGGAGTCTATGAACCAATATTAGATTCTCCGAGCTTCTAAGTAATATGCATTTTTTGCATAGGTCACACAAGTCATTGTCTCTTTGGATGCACCGAAGATGTGTTTCGGAAGATCTAAAGCAACGCGACAGCAATTTCTTACATCGAGATTATGGAGACTAACTCCGAAGGAGTTCTTTGTCTCCAAAGTGATTATTCTGTGACTCTAAAGGACTAACTCTGAACTCTGAAGTATTTTACTTGTCTCCAAAGTACCTTTCTTCTGACTTCGTAGAGTTGTGTTCTCTAATGGGTGTTCTGTTAACTCAGAAGGCTTCTCATTGTTGTCTCTGAACTGCCTTGTCAACTCCAAAATGCTTAAATTAACTCTAAACCTCGTAAGTCCATAACTCTAAAGTGCGTTAACTGACTCCAAAGATTTTGAGCTCGTAATTCCGAAGTAACTTGATTGACTATAAAGTAATTGACTTAACCCCGAAGCTTGTAGACTCGTAACTTCAAAGTAATAACATCACTCTAATGTTATTTCTCTCTGTCTCCGAAATACTCCAGTAGCTCCAAGACATTTTTGCTGAATTTGAAGCTTGTGACTTCATGATCTCGAAAGATTATTCGTTTGTCTCTAAAGTTTTCCAGTAGCTCCAAAAATCCTTTGCTGACTCCAAGGGAATTTTCTTCTATTTTCTAAATGCTTCATTGGCTCCGAAGAGTTAATCTCTTATCTCCGAAGTGATTGAGTAACTCTAGAGGAATGAAATTTAAACCCAAAGTTGACTCCAAAGCTTCCTTGAAAACTATAAACTTTTCTTTTTCCTCTTTTAAGTATATTTATAATTTATATACTTAGATTTTTTGAGCAGTTACTTAGTTTCTTCCTTTGATCATCATGAAGATTATCCTCAAGTTAAATTTGAAAATATATTTCTGCAAAATGCTTGAGAATGAATTATTAGTACCTTAATGTTTTGCCTTAAAGTATGAGATAATTACTATCCCCATTTAGCAATACATACAATAAAGAAAAAGCTTACTTACCTTGATGGAGAACACTTCCACAAGCCTTCAACTTAGCTCTCAATTCAACTACTTGAGTTCCACATCATTCCTCTCTCCATCATCAAAATGGACAAAATTTGGGCTTGGGGGCATGGATAACTAATTACATGCCTAAATACTCTTAGTTTCTAGCTAAAAGGGCAAGGGATTGGGGAATGAATGGAGCTAGGGCAGAGGGTTTCAGTGTGGGAAGGATAAGAAGAGGATGAGAAT
Organism: Pouteria campechiana; assembly: GCA_036873735.1. NCBI lineage: Eukaryota > Viridiplantae > Streptophyta > Magnoliopsida > Ericales > Sapotaceae > Pouteria > Pouteria campechiana. The sequence continues at coordinate 51,933 of JAYJMB010050637.1, forward strand.
AAAAAACACAACAGAAATGGCCTTAAAAAGTGGACTCACCAACTTACCACACTGGTCGATGCCGTGGTGCCAAACTCCTTTGGCCACTAAGCACACTACCTTCACAAAGTGGCACTGTGGCTCTAAATTCTTGAGCCTCCAGATCTCACCGCCCATTTTTCTTCCAAAAATTCATTTGCATTTCTTCATTTTACTCCATTCCTTTTCTTTTTTCTTTAGTCATAACATTTTTCACATAAATATGACATTAAAATACATAATTAGTCCCCTTAAATGATAAGAATCATGTCATTAAATCACCATATACATTCATTTTCATGATAAATTTCATGTACAACTTATCCCAACATGATGACTTAAGCAATTTTTCTCAATTTAACACCTGGGGTGTCGTTGTAGGCCTTTGCTGCAGTTTTTTCCATTAGTAAACTTTCAGAAGTAGCATCTGCTATCATCCTTACCTAACCATTCAACCCATTGTAAAACAATTGAATTTGAACCCAATCAGGAAATCCATGCTGAGAACATCTTCTGATCAAATCCTTGAATCCTAGGATTCATAATGTGGTTTAAATCCACCTGTTTGAATTAACCAATTTCACTTCTGATTTGAACAATTTTAGCAGGAGAGAAGAACTTTGCTAGGAAATTTTCAATTATCTCATCCCACGTAGTGATGCTTCTTGGCTATAGACTCTGTAACTAACCTCTCGACTTGTCCCTCAAAGAGAAAGGGAACAATCTTAGACTCATGGCATCATCTAAAACACCATTTTATCTTTAAGGTATCACTTATTTATCGAAACATTGCCAAGTGAATATTTGGATCTTCACTTGGAGAACCTACAAAGTGATTTTGTTGCATCATGTTGATCAAAGCCGATTTGAGCTCAAAATTGTTTGCATTAATTGCCAGATGAGTAATGCTAGAATAATTGTCATTGACCAATAGCTTAAAGTAATCCTTGATTACCCTCTGTTGTGCTTGATCTTCCATTTTGGTGGATTTAGCTCGCTTTGCTCTCCTAATTTCACGAAGTGTTCTGTCGATCTCTGGATCAAAAGGAGTCAGATCAAGCGCTCTGGGATTTTACATGCACTATCAAGAAAGCAAAAATAATTATGATCGGATAAGTGAGAGAAAATAAAAAAAATTAACAAATTCAAATTCAAACTAGAATTATCTTCTAATAATATTAGCGAGAAATCAAAGTAAAAATAGTTCCTGGCAACAGCTTTGTGATTAAAATTTTTTTAAATAACCTAAATTAGGATTTTTCGCACCTTCATATGGATTCCTCAAGTGGTTTTGTGCATAAAATATGCAAAATACTAAAAATATCACACTTCCACACTGCCCGTGTGCTGCATCGATCAATCTCTGTCCACGATGTCCAGGAATAATGTCCACTATTTTGGCTATAGCTTTATCATACAATATCAGAATCATATGATTCTTAATTAATTAGAAATATAATTTGAATATCTACAACTTTCATGTTGATCACTTTTTCCAAATCAGCCTTCATATATGTCAAAAATTGGATACAAGTTATGCCTTTGTCATATTCAGTAGGTCTGAAGTCTGAGACAGTTGTAGTATTTTGGCCATAACTGCAACATATGATCTTTAAATCCTGTGATTTTAATTTTTTTGATATTTAACTTAAAGGGATGAAACTTATGTGTTTATTAATTTTCATGAATCAATCTCCATATGTAGCAAAAATGGCCTCAAAGTAATGCCTTTTCATAATCAGCCCCCTTTTGACACATTTTGATGCCTGAAACACAAATTAACTCCATTAAGTACAATATTTAATCAAATATGATTATAATCTAACAAAATTATTTCATTTTAGGATCTAAAATATGTGAATTTAGGTATTAATCTGTCTTACAGGTTGTGGCTTCCATGGATTACCAGCCATGAGAGATGATTGACGGATCCAACCCTAGCATGTTAGAAGGTTCTCAAGCAAAGATGTCGGCATTATTTCTTAATAGATCAATTAGTTCTTACCTTAAGGGTAGATCTAGAGTGGATCCAATCTGAACCTTCTTGTCTGTATTATTCAGGAACAGTGGAGACGCATTTGAGGGTTCCATAAGCTGGTTTAATCTACTACTCATCTCTTGTATCAGGGTGTTAATCTACATACTCCTTAATATATTCCCCTTCATGGAGATTTCGTAGCTCTCTCGGGTAGTTTTTTTATCTCCTTTGGCTACACCAGTTCCGTTTCTATAGAGAACTTGACGGCAAGGTGGTATGTGCATACCACTACCCTCATTTTATTGAGTCCTAGTCATCCTAATATTGCATTATATTTAGAAGGTTCCCTTACTAGCAAAACAACCAGGGAGGTGGTGGCCTTTTTGGGTCCATCCCACATAGTAAAGGGGAGAGTGATGATACCTTCTAGAATTACACCATCTTTGGTGAAGCCTAATAGTTGTCGCCTCTTGGGTCATAACATTTCCTTGGGAAGCTACATTTTCTTGAAGCATTGGTAGAATAAGATATTAGCGGATGACTTGCTACGACTATAATTCTTTTTACCTCAAAATTTAACGTTCCTACTAATATGACTACAATGTCATCGTGAGAAATAGTTATACTATATGCATCTTCTTCTAAAAATATTATTGGAAAATATCATCTTCTCATTTCCTTTTTGAAGCTTATCATAATTTGTTTTGCGTATGCTAGCTGCCCTACACGAGTGTTCCCACCTATTGTGGGACCACTTATGATAATATTGATTATTCCTATTATGGGCTGATTTACTTCAGTTGCTACATCTCTATTAGCTTCTTTTAGATTCATAAATCTTTGGGTAGGGTTATCACTTCTTCCATTTGCACTTCATGAATTATTGGCTGCGTACTGCTGCAGTTTTCCCCTTTTTATGACCTTTTCAATCTCATGCTTCAAGTCGTAGTAATTTTCCATATCATTGCCTACATCTTTTTGGAAAAGGCAATATTTGTTAGGGTTGAGGCCTTTCCTATTTTTGATAAGGGGTGGCTCAAGGAGTCATTATTGATTCTAAATCTTGTGGTAGATGCAAGTTAAGGAATAATTGAGAGGAGTATTATTAACCACTCTATTTTTACCATAAGGTCCTCCTCTAGTGGACCCGTGAGCTTTTCTTCCAAAATATCCTTTGTGACACTGTAGGGGAGATTGGCTCTATTTTCTCCTTAGTTTAAGGTTTTCCTCCCAAATGATCTATTCTAAATCTATATACCTGTTCAAGGCTTCCAGTGATTCATAATAGTTTTTGGGCAGGAACTGTTGTAACTAGTACCTTATGTGTTTACTTTCGATTCCACTTTGTAGCGCTACTACTGCTATCTTATGATCCAATCCCTCAATGTCTAACATGAAACGGTTAAATCTCTTGACCTATTCTCAAAAAGACTCGTTGTATCTTTGCTTGATAGTTATCAATGACTTCATAGTTCTTTTCTGCCTTCATTGTTTAATGAAGCATCGACAGAAGCATTGCTCCAAGTTGATGAAGGAACTAATGGATTCCAACTCTAAGGTTTGATACTAAGTTAATGTCACTCCCTTGAGTATGTGCGGAAAGGTACAACATTTTTTGGTGTCTGAAATTCTAACCAAGGTTATCTGTCCATCGTATACAGCCAGATGATCTTTTAGATCTGTGGTTCCATTGTAAACTTTTAGGGATGACATCTTGAATCCTTTGAGGATTGGTTTTTCCAAAATTTCTTTAATGAAAGGGGATCATCACCTTATTGTATTTTTTCTTTCTACTTGCCACCAAGGTATGTGTCTATCATACTCGTTAATCCTTTCCTCAAGGATTCTTCATACTTTTGAGTGAGACTTTGCATCATCTTCTAGTAGTAGAACATCTTGCTTTGAGATTAATTTAGGAATAACATTAGTGGCCTTAACAAGGTGATTGATGGCTTCCTTGTTGACTATTGTTTCTAGAGTTGGTATGAGCATGGGGTTTGTCGGTTGCACACTTGAAGCAGGATTGACTAAGAACACTCTAGAGGCATGGATAACCAGTCTGGCTTGTAGGATAGTCCTCATCTAATTCCTAGTTTTGCAGGTGGCCGGGTCTGAGGTATTGTAAGGATGTTAGGGGAAGGTTCCCTAGTGAGTATATCTTCCATTAATTCCTTCTGTTGTTGTGCAATTTATTGCATCATCTATTGCATCATCTGATGATTTATCTGCCTCAGTTGATCCAACAATTTTCCTGCTACCACTGTACCATTATTCTAGTTTGATGCGAAGGGTGCGTTGTCACCTACAGCGGGACATAAGGGAGCATTCATGTTGCTTTGATTTTCATCTGACATCTCTTGGCTTGCTTGAACGTTTCCATGAACGGCAACAATGTTTGGGTTATCCCCAAATCAAACTTCTAAATGATCTTCGGTAAGAGCCCTACAAAACTCGGAAAGTGTTAGAGGATGCCAAGGGTGTTCCCAGCGTAAATATTCCAATGCTCAAGTCAGTAAATTGTACTCCTTGAGAGGAAATGTAATAGTAACAAGTAATTATGGATCTGGGGGTGTATACTTTGTTCTTTTGTACTTAAGTATGAGGGGGTTACATTGATTCAAGCATGCAAAAATTTACGCAATCCTTACACAAATGGGATCCCGCATTATGGGAATCTTGCGCAGGCACGTTCCCAAGTTTATCCAAGAAACTTCACTAGCATGTCCTTTTACCAAGTAGAGTCTAACATGGCGGGATGTCAGCTGGACAATGATTATCCGGTATTAGAGTTCTCTAACATATTCATTGTCTTATTCAATTTTGCCTCTTGTTATTGAAAGATGAGAAATAAACTTCTAATTTCTTCCTCTTGTTATTGAAAAATGAGAAATAAGCTTCTAATTTCTTCCTCATCGTAAATAATCGATCAGGATTGGACGTAGCACTAGACAATGCACGCTGCTATAGTTCATGGACGACTACATCCTCATAGCCACGAAAGACACCTCCAAGTTTGCTAGGAAAACCTACCAGACAAACTACAAGGCATTGTCTCCACCTTTGTTCGCCATCTACAATGCCGAATTTGCACAAAGGTGTTTGCACTACAAAACCTACTGGGCATTATCTGAACCAGCAAACCCACGAAACATCATCTGCACCTTTTTGCATGATCCCAATTTCTTTAGGTTCCATGGTTGCTTACCATGATCTACCTCTTCTAGTGACCACTGATGAAAGTCTGGCTCCACAAACCATAGCATGTCATCCCGCTGATCATACAACAGCATGCTGCCCATGTTCTCCGACCATCCTTGCTGCTGTGACTAGTTAAGTTACAATGGCATGTCCAATTCCTAAAAGCAATGCAAGGTAAAGAAGCTGCGGACAGAGGCTAGCCAAAGTTGAAACAGCCCTGTGTGTTCACGTTGATGACTTTGATCGACCATTTGAATCATGGTTGGATGGCGACGACAAGGTAAGGTAGTGGTATACCAAGAGGAGGTGATGGCTAGGGTTTGCTGGTTTGCTGGTTTGCGAGGTGCAGCTAGGGTTTCGTGAGGGCATTTTAAGTGTTTTACAAATTATTTTGGACGGGTGGGACTAAAGATGACCACATGAGCAAGCTTGTAATATATATGAAATAATGTATTTTTGTTTGCAAGAAAATTATTAAAAAGGGCCATTCTTTTGAAAATTTAAAGGAAAGTTTTCATTCTTTTCTATCATGGATAATGCAATGAAATCCAATCTATCTTAATATCACTAATTTATCTAGTAATCTAAATAAAATACTTAAATAGGCCCTAAATTAGAATCATTATTCATCTTTCAAAATTGTTAATATCTCATGGGACCCATGAGAATCATGCAAACCTATAACTTAAATGCCTTCATCCTATATTAATTGATGGTTTCATAAAGTTTTATGACATGCTAATATATACATAGATTGATATAAGTAATTTTCATATTTTATATATAAATTTATATATTTTTAAATGATGTGGCCCACATAGGCCTGTCTTCGTATATTTTGTTGAACAGAGAAAAATTAGATAAACTATTGAACTGTATAGATCTTTACATCTCGCCTCTGTTAGAGTCTTGACTCTTTCTATTATTCGCGTGCTTGTAACCAAACGTTATAAGATGATGGAAGAAAAATAAACTATCTGCCTAAAGTGCCGTGTTCCAGAACAACCCTGATTGTACACCAGCAGTCCACTCTCTCCAAATGCGAGCCTGCCTAAAAGTGGACAGCTCGAATCTTCAAATGGGAATCATACATTCATGTGCCAAACACATACAGATAACATCCATTTCTAAAGTAGCAACAGTTCAAAATTCGCGATTGTGGTCAATCAAAACGAAGGGAGAGCGTTGGATTTGTCATGAACAGCACCAACACCAAAATAAGAAGATTAGTCACAGATGGATTCTACACAGAGTCCCTCGGCCTCTACCGAAAACTCGTTTCCTCTGGTTTTCAACCGAACTGCTTTACCTTCCCTTCTCTCATCAAAGCGTCTTCCAAGCTCCAATGCCTTTCACGAACCGAAGCCATCCACGCCCATGTCAACAAAACAGGTTTCTTTAGTGATATCTACATAGCCACAGCTTTGACAGATGCGTACATGAAACTGCGCTGCTTGGATCATGCAGTCAAGGTGTTTGACGAAACTCCCAACAGAAACTTGGCTTCTTTCAACGCTTTGATTTCCGGATTTTCCCAAAATGGGTGCTTTAGAGAAGCTTTGGAGGTTTTGAAACGGGTGGAAAGAGGAGGGTTTCGTCCCAATACAGTCACTATTGCAAGTGCTTTGCCTGCGTGTCAATTCGTGAAGCAGGGCACTGCCTTGCATGCTTTTGCCGTGAAAGTTGGACATGAAATGGACGTTTATGTGGCCACTGCGCTGTTGACCATGTACTCTAATTGCAAGGAATTGAATTCGGCTCTTAGAGCTTTTGAATTGTTCCAAGAAAAGAAGGCAGTGAGCTATAATGCAATGATATCAGGGATTTTGACTAATGGCTGTTCTGATATGGCCTTAAATCTGTTTAAGGAGATGAAGGCATCTTGTGTTGAGAAACCTAATTCTGTTACTTGGGCCTCCCTCCTTTCTGCATGTTCAGACCTTTCTGCCCTGCAACTTGGCATGCAGATGCATTGCTTTATATTGAAGCATGAGATGGACCTTGATGTTCTGGTTGGAACAGCACTCGTGGATATGTATTCTAAATGTGGGTGTTTGAGATGGGCTTCTCAGATTTTCATGGGATTGAATGAGAGGGATCTGATAACGTGGAACTCCATGATTTCTGGAATGCTGTTGCATGGTCATTTTGAGACTGCTTTTGAGCTTTTCCATCAGTTAGAATCAGAAGGACTACAGCCTGATATGGCTACATGGAATCTTATGATTAGTGGCTTTTCACAATGTGGAAAAGGGGTTGAAGCTTTTGGAATATTTAATAAGATGCGTTCAGCTGGTGTGGCAAACCCAAGCCTGAAAACAATCACGAGCCTTCTAACAGCTTGTGCAACACTGTCAGACATTCAGCATGGGAAGGAGATTCATGCTCATCTAGTTAGGGCTGGCACTGAGAATGACAAATTTGTCTCAACTTCACTGATTGATATGTATATGAAATGTGGATATTCTTATCAGGCCTGCTGGATATTTGATGAAGCTGTAAAAAGATCTGATGATATCGCATTGTGGAATGCTATGATTGCTGGGTATGGACGAAATGGGGAGAATGAACTAGCACTTGATGTTTTTAAGCAGATGCAGGAAAAAAGAATACAGCCCAACTCAGCTACTTTTGTTAGTGTTCTGTCTGCATGTGGTCACACTGGACGAATTGAGCAGGGATGCAAGCTGTTTAAGATGATGCGTAGAGATTACAGAGTCCATCCAACTGCAAAGCATTTTGCTTGCATTGTTGATCTATTAGGTCGAGCTGGAAAACTAAATGAAGCTAGGGAACTGATAAAAGAAATTCAAAAGCCTACAGTTTCCATCTTTGCCTCTATGCTTGGTGCTTGTCAGTGTCACTTGGATGCTGAACTGGGTGAAGAGATGGCTGAAAGGCTTTGGGAACTAGAGCCAGGGAACCCAGCCCCCTTTGTGATTTTATCTAATATATATGCTGAACAAGGAAGATGGGATGAAGTAGAAAGGGTGAGGGAGATGATGAAGGATGGAGGACTGAAGAAGATTCCTGGTTATAGCTGGATAGGAGTAAGACAAGAAAATACGCATCTACAGGACTGTAGCATTGACACATGAACCTTGGTAAGGCTTTGATGACCTCACTCCAAGGAACTGATGAACTTGAGCTAATTGGCTTGACATGTTTAGATAGCATGGGCTGCAATATCTGAAATTTTCAATCAGCAAGGAGCACAATGCAGTGCACTTTGTCATCCAAATCTGGACAGGTACAAACTGTTTCTTGTTGTCTGAATTAAGCCTGGTGTAAAGGATCTGCACCAATAATGAAAAGAGAAACAAACACATGCAATGATTCAACCACTAAGTTCCAGCAACTTGACATCACAATACCCCCAGCTGTCCTTGTTTTGTTTAGACAGGCAAAACCAGATGTGCCAATATCAAAGATTCTTGTGCATGTACACTTTGGTTGTCTTGGAAATATTGTTCAAGGTAGTGTTGCTCAAACATTAGTTGGTTCTTGAGTAACCCAATATTTTATGTTATTTTGTTAGTTAGCTTCCTCTGTTGATAGTGACTTTATGGGGCTCAATTTGCTGTCTTTTAAAGTGTCCACATTATCACTTTCAGGTAAATATTTTTTCCAGCTTATGCCTGCAATTAGAAGTTAACAACCATTGAAGCTTCTACAAAGTTGCTATTGATCTCAGCATCCAAAAGCTTTACAAGGAAGTTGAATATCTCATGGTAGTCTAACGATTCTTGAACAATTGGAATACCCTTACTAGGAAACTTATTTGTTGGCCATACCAAGATAAATTGTTGAATCTTCATGAATGAGGTAAGCACAATGTTTTCCATTATATGCTACTTTCACTTATGATCCTTTCCTGTAGTTTATTCTCAAAATTTTGTAAAATCTGTATCTGACCCTCATTGTCATTCACATTTGGGGTTCCATCTTGTTGTAATGAAGAAGGAATTCCGAAATAAATCAACAACTAGCCTGATTTAGCCACAGTCAAGGTAGTGAAATAGGTGAAATGCTTATAAAAAGAAGACTATCTGCATTTATGCTGTAATGTAACTTTTATCATTAGATTATTCGTTTCCATTTTTGGTATCTTTATGGCTTCCTTTATAAGCTGCTTCTATTATAATGGGTTCCATTGGTGTAATAAAGGTATAGTTATATGGCTTTTATAACATTCTTATGGCACTAAATGGCCATGCCATTTGTTTTATGGTTTCCGTGGGAACTCAAGACATTCAGTCAACTTTATTATGTGTGATGTTATCTGCATGGATTCCAAATGGTGTTTTTGTCGCCAAAGATCATAAGATGAGGAAGCAGTGTGCTCATTGAAAATATAATCGCACACGTTGCCATGTGGAGGAATTATAGTTGATCTTTGGCCAGTGACTTAGCAGTGGGACCCTGGATGAGAGAATTGGAGGAGAATGTGGGCATGGGTGTCTATGAACCTAGAAGATCAGATTTAACAAAGCCAAAAGTTACCCACTGCAAAACAGAGTTATCTCATGCTAATTGCAATGATGGGTGGCCAGGTAGGCAGACGGTATGGAGATTTTAGATGATTAACTGGTAATTTGGAGGATATGATCACTTGTTGATGGTGATAATGCTACCTAATTGAGAATTATATTTAGTGGTATGGATGTGATGAATTGGAGCATGTTTTGAACAGATCTGAGTGGAACATGGAACACGGATCTTGTTGGAAGCATAAAGGGGTTTCCATGACTTCCAAGTTATGGATCATGTAAATCGGCCTTCCAATCAGCTGACTAAGACCTGATTTGGTTATGGATCAATTGTATGGTGGAAATGTAGCAAGCAAGTACAAAGCACCCAAACTAGTTGACTAAGACTTGAGTTAGTTGCAGATCAACTAGGCCTGCATGTCACAACCCAGCCTTGTCCAATATATGCAAAGTTTTGTTTACTTTTGCTCTTCCGAGTTTTGTGGTTTTGTCCCTGAAAGGCACTTCACATGGTCATGGGGTGGGTGGACATGTAGCCTAAGTTCTCACATACTATACATCCAATATTTGATTTTGGAGGCCTCAGATGACCCATCACATCACTGTATCCATCTTGATGTCCTTCTCCCTTCTTGCCAAAAAGAGATTAATGCTTAGGGTGTACAATAAGACCCAGCGTGACCCCATACAATGGTAGCCTCGGGAGTACTCTGATGCTACTTGATGCTATTCAGTCTAGCCTAACACATGCAGGGGCTTTTTGGGGATAAGACTGAGGTTTAATGGAATTAAAGTGGATAATAACTTAAATATTTTGAGTTGGGCCGGGTGTAACATAAGGAGCTGTGTCGCAGTTATACAACCTGAACATGGGAGATGGGAGAGGTAGCTGGTCACACATGACCAACAACCATGGTAATGCTAATCGCATATTCACATGATCAAATTGTGTTTTATAGCTGCAAATTAGCAAGTAGTGGGCCACCCCTAAAAACCAATGTATCAGCAAACTAGTTCCATGCACAATCCTTTCCAAACCTACAGCTTTACTGTTGTGGCTGGAAAACAAGGAAGCAAGTCGCCGACGTGGGTAAGATTGACATAAAGGAACTGTGACTGGCGAAGGAAAGGAAGAAATAAGCCCTAGCGCCATCTAAAATTGCATGTATCTTGTAGAGGTAGGTGGGAAATCTCTCATTCGTTTTAATTTGACTTTCATATGGTTGTGTCAAATGATTATATGATCCGCAGGTGCATTCAGCAATCTAATGGCCATGATGGTCTGACTCATTCGTGTATCATCTGGTCATAGCCTATTCAATGTGTACACCTGTTAAACGTCAAGATTTTATTTTGAATTGATTCCTGGTTGTGACATGCGCTTTGATTATGCAATCAATGATGGAGATTCATTCATTCAAGTTGATTATATGATCATATTCAATTTGATTCTTTAGCCAGCGTTCCTTCATTGAGGATTAGTCTGATCAGATTCACTCATGTAGATCCTATGATTGCAAACAGTGCAATCTTAGAATATGAACCACAATTGGTATGATCTGATTGTAATGGTATTGATATGTAAATTGCCGACAAATTCTATCATGAAGGTTAGGGTGGGAAAAACAGTTGGCATGCAGTTGCTTGCAAGATTGCCACTCAAACGTGATTGCCCAGATCTAATCCAATCTGATCATGTTAAATCACTTTCCATCTTACCTTGACAATAGGATTAGATTGTTTCCAATCTAGGTAGCCTAACCACATAAAATCAAACCCTAGTGTTCAGATCGATTCTCAAGTTCACTAAGAGTAAAACATATCCAATGAGATTTACATTATTTCTTGAGCCACCCAAATCCAACCCTACTGTTTAGATTGAATCCCCCTGCGCCCTCACTCAGGACCTGGGCGCATGGATGCATAGAGATAAAGAGCAAGTTGGGTGGGTTCATCTTGAAGCATAGAGATAAAGAGCAAGTTGGGTGGGTTCATCTAGAAGCATAGAGATAAAGAGCGAGTTGGGTGGGTTCATCTAGAAGCATAGAGAAAAAAAGCAAGTTGGGTTCATACCCTCAGATAATCCCATGGAGTAAAAAAAAATTTGCCTGCCTGCTTGTCTTGTGAAGGAAGTTCAATAACACAATTTCGAGTGGAACTAAATTGCCTGACTTCTTTGTGACACGGGCTGCATCATATATGCAGGTCCAGTTCAATGAATATCCTTTTTTGCCGTTTACATCTGAAACTAGGGTAAGCCACTCACATGAGTTTTGTAATTATGTGATAGGCTATGGAAATGGACAAGTCAGGCATCTTACGCATGACACAATGGGTTTGTACAGTTGCAGTATTCAAGCATTGTCTGGAAAGCTCCAACAAACTCATCTCTTCTGCCATAGGAAACAAGATAAAAGGTAAGTAAGCAACTGTCTTTTTTATCTGCCAAACTTCTTCATGCTTGTCAATCAAGAGTTAAAAAGAGTTTAATTTTTCCCTAGGTAATTTAATTTCGTTGCAAAAGAGATGCAAATGAGAAAACAAAAGTAAGGGCCAATGATGTTCAACACTCACAATTGGAGGCCTAACATCAGAGGCACCTCAGTAAAAACGAAAAAAAGACGAATATACTTTTCTAAAAATAAATAAATAAGTAAAACATTGCTATTGCCAAATGTCTCAGCAATGCTGGCAAACATCTCATTATTGGTTGTTAATACAGGAGTGTCACTGGCTCAACATTTCCATCACTGCAAACCCAAAGTAGTTATCAAAATGGTTAGGGGGCTCAAAAATAAAGCAAGAAATCACATCTCTCAGTGTCACAACTCCAGAAATGCAATCATTGCCATCTACCACGTAAATCCTGTGAACTTTTCTGGAAGACAGGGTTTCAATTACTCTCTGGAGGCTTGCTTCTGCTGTGCATGTTATTGGTGGCATCACTTGCGAGATCCCTGAATCTTGATTAATTTTAGCAGCAGTTTTCATGAAATCTATTGCTGTCAACTGTCTGCAAGACAAAAACAGGGAAAACAAGCAGTGTTGTGCAAGTAAAACGAGTTAAATGAACATGTTTCAATTCTTAAATGGTTGTATATCTTTTACAAGTTGTAGGCACAAGTGTTCCTTGACAACTGTTTGGCAAAAGAATAAAAAGATTCAACTCATTTTAGTTAGTCCTGTCTGTGCATTGTAGACCACATTATTAACGACAAGAAACGATGTTTATAGCAGACACTTCTATTCTCAAAGTAAGATGTGAAATTGATTTCTAGTCTCCTTGAATCTTGTCATTGGCAAATACCCTTTTTTATTTTTATTTTTTAAAATGATAATACCATGGGTAGCATTTCAAGCATTGTCACATTCGAGGAACCATGATCATTCATCTGCTGTGTAGCAAGTGTGTTAAGAACTCATCTCGTTGGCCCTAATATGATGGCTCGGACATGGAAAGTTTCATTGATTAGTGTGAATATTGCCAGCATTTCCAGCATTTATTTTTGGTTGCGTAGGTACTTGTTAGCATTTCCTTTTGCTTGCAGGTGCCCCAGCTATGCAGATATGTTCGTAAGGGCCACTTTTATTTGTAATAATCAGGAAAGAGTATGATTTGAATGAGCTCCTCTTACATATTAAAGCATCAGGCTGTAATGAGCATTGTCAGATGCATGCCTTACTATGATCACAAGCACCCATTAGCGGCATGTACCTCACCTGGACCTTATAACTTTAAAAATCAAACTGATCTAAAACCCAAGGTGAGTCACGAAAAAATATAAAAACCTCAAGAATTCGGACTGAAAATTTATATGTTCCAACAAAAGTATGATACAGGTGGTTGCTTTGTTGGTCATCCACCATTTGAGCAGTCCCCTAAAATTTAAATGAAATCTGGAAGTTATTTATCTAGTGATACCTGGAACCCGTAAAGAAATCTGGCCTGAGCAACAAGAATCTGATATCTCTTATGCTTAAATTCCCCAGGATCTTTCTCTCAGAACCTTCTACAACAGGAAGACCCCCGATTTGATTCTCCTTCATGATCTTGAAAGCTTCCAGAACCAGAGCATCTTGATGGATGCAGATGACCTGGGAATACAGTAATCCAGGTTAGTAATGTCAAGGAAAATGTTTTAAACATATGAAATAAAAAATGTCCGTTTCTAGAATTGCACACTATTTTTTCCCTACTAAAAAATGTTGTGGATTTTAAGGTGATTTTGCCACTTCAATCGCAAATGAACTCTTTACTTTTAAATATCCTTATGGTTCAGCTGATATTGCTATATTGCATTCGTATCTATTTACCTGGATATGGGATAAGAGTGTATGGGATAAGTGTCCTATTTGCTGTGTTGAGGAGACTCTTAGTTTAAGCAGGGCTGACATGAGAAAATGTCCCATTGGGTTAAGCAGGGGTGACATGAAAAAACCTGAATGGGTACTCAACCCTGCACACAAACTCATAGACTGTGTGATAATTATTATAAGTAACCTTGGGGGTATGAGGTTACCACCCGCCTAGGGGAAAGTGAGGGCTTCTTTTTATTTCCACTGTAGTGTGGAGAGCACCCTCCATATGTGGCCCCTTGGATGCAAGAGGAGACAAGGGATGACAGGTATCCTTTGTCAGCTAGCCTATACTGGCCATATCTACCCTCGTATAGTTGATATCGGATGTCATATCAAGCCTAGTCCATATGAAATCACTTTTAAAAATCAAGGCAAATAATTTGATGCATAATTGAGAAATCGAAGATTAAATTCCTAGATTGCTATGGATAGAAAGATGCTTGAAAATCTCATTTCCTTCCAATGGTCTAACCATGGGCGGTCAGTAATAGGTGATTTCTAACCATTATTAGCAAATATTATTATTTACGTAGGCAAGGAAAACACACAACTTGAGTTCTATTATAATAGCCAATCAATGTTATTGAGACTTAAGTGTATCAACCAATAAATAACGTTATGCGTGTACAGTAAGGAGTCCTTTACTACACAACTCCCTCCATGTTTGAAAAGAAAATCATGCCCTCCATGTTCGAAAAGAAAATGGTGCATTCTTGTAAATCTCCCTCACACGCGCATGCATGTATCTCTACGTATGTATGTATTTGGTTCTTTCTAGTACTTTTTCATTATTTTATAGGCTTTGACAAAGTTGGATAGTGTCTGACAGAAGCTGATATAGGGCCAAAATTGAAATGGACGCCGTGGTATTGCTTAACTTTTTAATGAGGCAGATGTAGCATCTGACACTGATATTCAAAATCATGCATGAACTTGCAAAGCAACAAGATTCAAAGAATATAATGGCGACCATAACCAATATTTCTAATTCAAGGGTCATAAATTCAGAATAGGCTGCTTGTACTGGCAAAGGTGGTGGTGGGAATTGCACCTCATTGGAAGACATGAAAGGAAGTCCAAGATCAGAGAGGGGGCGCGAAGCAATGGCATCGAACCAATCTCTTCCTTTACAACTCTCCAGACCTTGCACTATTGTGGACTGAGTAATAAAATTCTTCATGCATGGATCGCCTGGCTTAACTATAGGGACATTCCTCATTCTGTACTTTGAAAGCAGCAGCATCACACTCAACATCGAACTATCCAAAGCAACAGGAAGGAAAGGAGCCCACCGGAATGATTTTACAATTGACTTCACCTGAAATGGTGGACGAGGAGAGTAAATAAATTAAAAAAAAAAGAATTATTGTCAATTCTCATTGAAATATGGTGGTCATCAGAACCATTTGTTTGGTTGATGGCCTTAATTAGCACTTAGCCTTATTCGAATAAAAGCTGACATTTGCAATGTGATTCTTTTGGATATGCAAACCTAAATTTCATTTTTAAAGTAAAATGAAGATTAATTAACGGATGTTTGCTTGCTTACTTGTGTTGACTTGAAGGGTTCTTCGTTGAGGAGGACTTTGTAGAAGTCTTCTCCTAGACGATTAGCAGTCATGGGAGCATCTGGTACCATCGCTTGTTCTGCCGCAATACCCCCTGCGACTGCAGCACCAACAGCTGCAACTGTTAGGCCAGCCACTGCAACTGGGCCAGTTACGCCCATGGCCAGCGCTCCAAGAGCACCAACAGCACCTGCTCCCACTCCAGCTGCAGTGGCAGTTCCAGCTGACAATGCAATGGCGGCAAGTTCTGCATTCTCTATCACCCACAGGATAATTGCTGAATAATCTACAATTCCTAGGTACCTTTCCCTCCAATCTTGACTCTCTCTGGCATCTGGGTTCGTCACAGGAGCAGACATGATGTTATTTTCAGACAGAACCTTCACGGCATCGGTAACATATGTGTCTGCTGAAATTTCAATCACTGCAAGAAGAAACAAAATTAGCACAATGGAAGAGAAATATTTTGCTCCAAAATCGTCAATGGAATCACATACACAATGTAACAGAAACCATTAGAAATGATAAATATACGGCCTTTACCTTTGTTATTCCCAATGTTGTTAGCGGAAATTAAGGTTGGGAATACCTTAGAGAGTGGAGTAGGTGTTAGGGGGTCCCGAACCATTATAATCCTTGTGTGCTAACTGTCATGTGTGCTTCCACTGATGTTTATTTCTTGTATTTGCACATTCCATTTGATTCCTAATCTTGCTTGGTCTCTTGCTTTGCCATACACCTTGAATTTGGGTCCTAACAACTAGTATCAAAGTAGGGCATTGGAACTAGAATTTAATTGTCCTTTAATCTCTACCTTAGAGTAATCCTGTATGATAAACAATTTTAGTTGAATCATGGAGGGTCAATTGACCATAAGATCTCTCTATTTTTGTGGGAGTATTATAACTATTAGAAGATAAAAAAAAAAAAAACTTTCTGATTGTTAATAGTTATAAATTGTGGAAGATTGTAGAGGATGGAATGATGCTCTCCACCTCAGAGGAGAGTAATTGGACTAATGAGGACATTGAGGCAGTTAAATTAAATGCCAAAGCTAAGAATGTTTTATATTGTGCTCATTGTTCTTCTAAATTTAAGAAGATATTCTCATGTGAAACTGCTAAAGAAATTTGGAGCCATCTACAAGCAGTTTATGAGGAAACAAGCCAACTAAAAGAAACTAAAATCAATTTATTTGCCTATGAGTAAGAAATGTTCTACATATTTGGGGATGAGCTCATTTTCGAAATATTTTTTTAGATTTTTAAAACTCACTAACAGCCTAAAAAGTTTAGGCCATGAGATCTTTTGTTCCTAGAAGGTTACAAAGATATTAAGGTCTCTTCTTAAGGATTGGATGCCAAAGATTATAGCAATTGAAGAAGCCTAAGACTTAAACAAAATTCTATTGTAGAACCAATGGGGTCATTGATAATCCATGAAGTTTGGAAGAAGGAGAAGGGAGGAAAGAAGAAGAAGTTAATTTATAACTTTGGAAGTGTAGAATCATGTAGTAAGGAGGATGAAGAGTTTATGAAAACCCTCTCTAGAAAAATTAGAAATTGGTTGAAGAATAAGAAAAAGAGAAATGTAAACTTAGTAGAATATTATAAATATAAGAAGAAGAAGATAATAAAAAAGAAAATAAAGAAAAAGAAGAAATCTACTATTGTGTAACTACCTTCCAATTAGAACCATAGTAATAGCTTCTCAACCCTGGATAAACAAAGAAACATAACTTAGCTTGAGGAAGTTGAAGGCTAGATAAGTAAAGGTATTGCATTTCTAATATTAAACTTCATATTTTTTATGGCTTTTATTCCTTTATCTCTCATAAGAGAACTATCTTGCATATAGGTATGCAAGAAAAGCTCAAAAGTTAACCATCTGATGCTTGAACTATAAAGAAAAATGTATGAGTTAGATGACTTTGGTTTGAATATGAGAAATAAGGTTTTTAAAATATGCATTTTAGGGGGAGTAAAAGTTCAAACACTCAATTTAAAAGTTAAAATCTTAAATCCCTCACCCCTTAGACCTTTTTGATTATGAAAAAAAGAGGCAGAATGTTATAACTTATTTTCAAAATTGAAAGAAAATAATATAAAAAGGAGAACTAAACTTTTAATTTTTTTTAATATGAAATTATGGACCATCTTAGCATATGAGCAAAAATGAAACAAATTCTTATGCCTTATTGAATAAAATAAATAGGGGGAGTTTACTTAGTTCATTAGCATGTTTTTATTATTACAAGTCATCAAGTTTTGTCATTATCGAAAATGGGGAGTATTAAATCTAGATGTATATTTTTGATGATGATAAAACTTATAAATGACTTGAACTTAATCTAATGACATTTTGCTAAGATTTTTAGTAATAAAGTAGACCTACAAAGGTGGCAAATAGGGCTACAAAGGTCTATCCGGACCATAAGAACATCACTCTCAAATTTCGGACCGACAGAGGAAAGCTTCAAAGGACAAGCCCCAAACTTTAGAGCTCTACACATGCATAGCCGATTTGTCATCCGCTTGCGGTCTATGGGGTTCCAGGGAAACAAGTTCTCACTGGATTCTGGCAGCTAACTACCATGATTGCCTGCAATGTCATAGCCAAAGGGTCGCAACTTCCTGTGATGCATCTGACACTCCAACAGTTGAAAATTCAAGTGGTGCTCCAATGACTATATTGCAACAGTCTTCTTTCAAACAGTTCAAAACCTCCCCAGAACTTATAAATAGAAGTTCCATTGAAGAGAAGTAAGATTTTTGAGGGTTCCATAATCTAAACACGAATCAATCATAAGAAATCCTATCAAGTTTCCAAGTGCATTCACTCTGCCCCGAAGATCAATGAGCTTCAAGCCACATCATTTCCATCTCAAGTGGACAACGAAGCATTGTAACGTTTATTATTTATCTTTTATATTTGAGTTTAACTATTTGTACACCTTAGCCTAGATAGAGGTATTTCATTATATTCTTTATGTTTGTTAGAAGAAGTTCCTAGTAAGCGTGGGAAACCAGGTGGTATAAGAGTTTTTGGTAACTTTTAGAGAAACAAACATTGTAGAGTTTCTAACAAGTTTGAAGAAACTAGGTTGTGTATGCATTCTTGGTGATCTTAGAAAATCAAGGGAGGTGTGATTTCACATATTGTTAGTGAAATATAAGATTGGGGATATCTTGAAGAGTAGAAGAGGTGCCAAGGAGGGCCCTAACTACTATTATCCTTTTTATGCTTATTGTCTTGTATACTTGTTTACTTCTACTACTATTTATTTTTTGCACTTGCACATTCCATTTGATTCTCAATCTTATTTTGTCTCTTACTTTGTCATACGCCTTGGATTTGGGTCCCTACAAATGTTATTATAACTAAGATGACTATATAATAATTAATGGACTTAAAGATGAATTATTTGGTATAGTTGATGAGTCACATAATATTTAATAAAGAACGGATGACATTACATATTGTTATCTGGATACAAAGAAATTGTCTTTGATATTTTTTTTTTGAAATTGTGCAAGCTAATGATACTTTTGTTTGGTTACTAAAAGTGCCAATGAAATTATTATTTTCTAAATTTGGATTGAGGATATTAAGAGTATACAGGCAAGGTTATTATAGTATAAAAATATACAAGGTGAATTAAATGATCTCAAAAGTTTCATTTAGAAAGAAAATTCTTTTACTTTTTGTGTGTATTTAACTTACTAATTCCAATGCACACTTGTTGCTATTGCAAATAGTTATATTCAAATTATTCTATTGATAATTTAATTACTGCTTTTATCGAATGTTGTTTGAAAATATGTAAACATTTATCATGATATTTTCAAATGAGCAAGATTATTGAGGTTAGAAAAAATATTACAACTAAAGAAATTGTTAGTGAATGAGACTTAAATTAAGAAATTAATCTCAAACAACTAAAGGATAATTATTGGGGATTGTATTAAGGCATACTAATGAACTTAATTCTTATATTTTGTTCATGCTTAGAGTCTTTGAAATTATCATGAATGATAGTTTAATTCCATATCAAAGTGCTAAAGCTAATGGTCTTTTGAAATTTAATGTAAATATTTAATTTTGCATTTATCTTACTTTTGAAGAGAAATATATTGGAATTCATAGATGAAATATCATTGTCATTGCAAAAAAAGGGTTGAGACATGGTAAATACTATGATAGAAGTTAAGATCTCTAAGAATTAATTACAAACAATGAGAGATAAAGAATGAAAAATTTTACTGGCATAATTCTCCACATTTTGCAATAATGATGTACTGAAAGTCCTAATATAGATAAAATAGATATGTTCAAGAGCTAGTCATGATGTAAAGATCAACAAGTCATAAATTTGTATCATTGTCAAATGTAACCTATTGAGCTTTTTTATATGAAAGGTCTATATTTAGGTTGCATACATACATACATACATACATATATATATATATATACTTTCAATAAGTAAAAGTTGATTTGCTTTACTTTGTTCTACACATCTAAATGTTTTTCATTATTAATCTCATGGCACTTAACAATTAATTTGAAACTTGGATAATTAATATGTGCACAAGCAATGTAAACTTCAAAGAGAGTCATAGACTTGTTGAGAAGCTAATTGTAGTGAAAAGGGATCTCATTTATCCATTTATAAAATTAGCACTAATTTTACCTATTTCTATTATAATCACGGAGAAGATATCTTTTGCACTAAAGATAATGAAAATTGATTATATAATTAAATGGGAAATTGTTGGATGAATGATTACTTAGGTACTTACATTAAAAAAGATATATTTAATAGTAATTACAATAAGTTGATTGTGAAATAATTTTAAAATATAAAATTGTCTAGGGTAATTATAAAATCTATAAATTTAACTTAAAAGTAATTGTAATATAAACACATTTATTGTAGTTTTTTTTTATTTCAAATGTTATTAGCTTATTACTAAATTGATTTTATAATGATGTGTTGTGAAGAATATTTTTTTCTGTTTTTAAAGACAAATGTCATATAGAGTTATTAAAGAATTTCTTTAAATATTTAATATTTCAAAATATAATATGAAGGTTTAAATTTCTCCCAACAAAGGTCTTTGCTGCCACCTTCTCTGAATGGATTCATTGATAGGAGACAATAGCCCTTTACTTCATGACGATTAGATAAATTGTTAAAAGTCAAATACGTAGTAAGTTTTTTAAGTTCAAAATCATAGTAAGTTTTTTAATTCAAAATTTGACTTTGCTAGAAATCCAAACTACATGGCCTTGTACATCATCAAAATTTTCACTTTACCATCTTAGGGGTCGTATCTTTTTAAACTATGAATCTTTCATCCATTTCGTACTACTACCATGAAACCCTTCTGTGCCTTCGCTTTGCACAATTTGGAGCTATCAAATTCAAATAACCCATTGGAGGAAAGAGCCAAATTTAGAAGATAAGTCAACAGGTAGAAACATAAAAATTACCTTTGCCACTGGGGAGTTCTGGAAATGATGACACAGGAATCTTTGCAAATGCAGATGTTAGAGCTTCTTGCAATTCATATGGTAACTTCTTCCGTGGTTGAATAGCATCAAAGTATGCATCATAACCAGGAAGCTGTGAACCTTCTCGAGCCTGCTGTGCCATGCCTACCATTAAAAAATAAACAATGCATACAGTCAACTATACATGTTTGCTTGACGTTTCATTAAATAATGTGCGTATGGCTTTCTGTATTTTAGGCAGAAAATAAAATATTATTCTGTAAGTAACTAGAATTTTTATATTACTATTTTGGTCTATATGTATATTTACCATCTATCATTGTTAAGAAATAGAAACCTCAGCACCTGGGTTCTTCGTTATATTATCAACAGCAAACTAAAATGCAACCCATGTTTATCTTTAGAAAGAATTAACAAGCATGGCATCTAACCCAAAATTAACAGGCCTGATTAGAATGGAGCTGGATTGTGTCAGAAAAGTTTGACCTAGTATGCATAGTACATACGCAGATATATAATGACCATCTCAGACCTAGCAAAATCAGCCTAGTTTGGACGTCGGTTTTGAAACCAACAACTCTAGTTCTTAGATGCGTCTTAGCAAGACGCCGTCTATATTGAGGCAGGCAGTAGAAAAGAAAAAATAAAAAATGCAAGGAAGAAATGGGAATTTGAAATTATAAGAAACTACGATATGGATGCCATAAGTAATAATGTTCATGCATTTTGATGTAATGACAGAAAAGCAACCAATGGATTCGGGAGTCTGTATATAATTATTAGATGTAATGATTTCCCATGTATATAACAAATAGGTATACCAGAAAAGTCACTTAGGAATTCTATTACTAGGTCTAGCCAGTTGCTCATTGAAAAATAAATGTGGATGCCACATATGCATGCTTTGCAAAATAAATCCTTTTATGATCTGATCAAAACCATCAATTTTCTTCTATCGTTCTGGAAATGTGGATCATAAAGTAGTAGGAACCTTCATGTTTGAAAACAACAGTAAATCATCAACTTTGCATTTCTATTTTCATTGCACATTTCAGTCTAGGCTGTAAGAATGTATAAACTTACCTTTGCAATATCGTGATTGGGATCTTCTATACTCTTTTGATTCACAAAGAAAAAAGAAAGAAACTTACCTTTTCAATATCGTGATTTAGATCTTTTTCAGAGAGAGAGAGAGAGAGAGAGAGAGAGAGAGAGAGAGAGAGAGAGAGAGAGATAGGATGAAAACAAGGTTGATTTTGCAACAAGAGAGACAGACAGAGATTGGATGAACACAAGGTTGATTTTGCTGTTGCAACCGACACGTCGCATACGGGGGTTTTTAGACTGCCATGTGTACTTTTGGGGGCCACGTGGCTCATGATCATATGGATAGGTTCGTATGCTGCACTTTCTGATATAACAAGCCGTAATGACTTGTGTATTCATCACCATGAAGTTGGCGTAGATTGTGTGAAATCCAAGTCATGGGTCTAGTGGGCCTGATTGTGCATAAGGGTAAAACTATCCACATTGAATGTGCTGCTATTCAGCGATTAAATTGTCAGTTTTTGAATAGATGGTTGTAAAAAGATTTCTAGTAGCTTTATTGCTGGTGCTGCCAAGGTTAGATGGTTGGACAGGGCTTATTGTTGAGATTAGATAGTATGATAGGGTTCAACAAAAAAAGTTAATTTTGTCATGGCATGATTATATTTTGACGGCATATTGTAAACTTGAATTTTAAATTAGTATTAATAATTGATTTAGGACAAAAACGTGCTATTTTGGCTTTTGATTTGATTATATATTGCCGTCACACATCTATTTTAGGATTGATCTATGCAATACAGTTTACTAATGATTGCAAAAAAAAATAAAAAATAAAAACCTTATTTGGTTATAATTAAGTAAAATTATTATTATAAACATTTTACCATCTAAATTAATTACTTTGGGCCCAAGTGATTGATATTATATGATTTATATAATATATTCAATTAAAATATATTTCATGATTGCATGAGTATTCAAAAAAATATCGTACTTAAAGGTGAAGATTTCTCTGAATTCTACTCTCACTATGGTATCGAACCAATTTCCTTTACTAAAACACTTTTATCTCAACCTGCTCATTACAAAGCCAAACTATTAAAATATCTAAATCTCATTCTTTTCGCAC